>SNQJ01S0084706.1:16943-34520 GCA_010110895.2 Picea sitchensis | reverse complement strand
AAGGAACATTAAGATACTTGGGTCAGATAATGGAGGAAAATATACCTCAAAAGAATTCGTGAATATCTGCAAATATGTTGGGATCAAGATCTCCAACAAAACGGTGTAGCTGAATGGAAAAACAGAACCATGCTGGAAGTTGTGAAGATCAAGATCTTCCTATGTGCTTATGGGAAGAAGTAGCAATGACAGTTGTTTATGTGTAGAACTGATTGCCCCATAGTGCACTTGGGCTCAAGACACCAGAAGATATGTTCACCGGAAAGAAGCCAGAGGTAAGCCATCTCAAAAATATTTTGTTATCCATTGCTTATTCATATATCTAAAGAAAAGAGAAACAAGTTGGACCCTTCAGGAAAGAAGGGAATATTTGTGGGGTCCCTAAGGCCTTCAGAATCTACATACTAGGTCACCACCACATTGATAGCAGCAGGGACGTGACCGTTGATGAAGAAGCAGCACTTAATAAATCAAGAAGATGTCATCTTGAAGAAGTATATGAAGAGGAACCTGTAAATCCCAAGATAGCAGAATCAATGAGGGAGGTTCCCAGAGTTGCAGAACTAGTGAGGGAAGTTGTAACTTCCCCTGATAAGGAACTTCTAGAAGACCATGATATGACAAAATATCAAGAACCTCCCCAAATGACCTCCCATAAAAGAAACCCTGCTCGGGCAAGAAACGTGATATGGAAGTATGTGTGGTGTTCTTGAGAAGGAGATCACCGAGGCGAATTGAAAGACCAAAGCCATTCGGTTACCGGCTTTGATATGTGATCTCGGGATGAAAGAGCCTACCTACTCACGGGAAAGAAGCCATTCGGAGAAAGAAAGAGATGGAAGATGCCATGACGGAGGGAATGCCGTCCATAATGAAGAGCAGTGAGGGAAATAGTTCCCGGATCCCGAAGAATAAAGGCGAGGTATCCCCTCACGGATGAAATATTCAAAATGAAAACATTGTTGATGGAAGTATTGAGAGTATAAAACAAGATCTTATTACACTCGTGGCACCCCAAGGAAGGCATTGCTATGAAGAGACATTCGCTCTGTAGCCAGATGCCACTTCAGTAGGGACCATTATAATACTGACTAAGATGGGGAAATGGAAAGAAGTTGCACTAGATAGATGTGAAGACATCTTTCTGAATAATGAGTGTTATTGAGGAAGTGTATAGAAGCAGCGAAGTTGAGGTTGAAAGGCAGGAAATCTAGCTATGTAGATTGAAGAAAGCCTTATCGAGGATTGGAAAAACCAAGATCGAGGCTTGGTGTAATGGCCATATAGGCGGTTTCTTGAGCTTAAGGCTTTACCAAGAGTAAAGCAGATTCATCTCTACTTCAAGATCATGGATAATGAACCCATAATATTACTGTGTACATGGATGACTTATTCTTAGCTGGAGAAAAAAATCTCATCCTTAATAAGAGACTTTGTGTAGAATTTGAAATAGAAATACGGCCTAATGCATTACTTCTTGGGTCTTGGGGTATGGAAAAGTCAGAAAAGAATCTTCATAACGGAAATTACACAGTCGAAATCTTACAAAGATTCGACATGCTAGAATGAAGTCCATGAATACTCCCATGGGCAAAGGCACATGAAGCTGTTGGTCGATGCTTCATCATATTTGATAGATGCCACTTTAATGCCAGAGACAAATTATTGGATCGTTGATGTACGATGAACAAGACCGGACATGTCTGCAGTGAACACAGCAAAAGAGTCGTTCTGGTAGAGCCCAGGCATGTCCACCTAATGGTTGCAAAACATGTGATAAGAAATACAAAAGGTACAATGGATTATGGTCTGATCTATGATGGAGATCATTAACTTCACATTGTTAGTGTGGATATCTTGATCTGAGATTAGGAAGGAAGGCGTTCAGCCGAGAAAAAGCACTTCGACTATTTAGAGTTTAGGATCCAGCTATGATCTAAAGCGATAGGGAATAAATCCGGTATTTCTCTGACGCCGAAAGTATATTGCATGTTACGCTGGGCTGCTTGGCTATATATGGCTTCGAAGTTGTCGACAAGCCTATTTGATTTGGAGATGAGAGAACCCATGATTCTATGTGACAATCAAAATTTTGCATTAAAATGATAGAGAATCCTGTGTTCCACGGCAGGTCGAAGCACATAGAGATTTGTTATCATTTCATCTGCGACATGGTACAAAAAGGATCGCCAGAGCTCGGTACACTATACGGATGAACAGGTTGTTGCCGTGTTGACTAAGCCTCTATCTCATGTAAAAGTTTGAACACTTTCAAGATAATCTTGTTATAGTCCGAAAAGACCTTCCTAGAAAGGGGGAGTAATAATGTTATTCATTTTCTTAGGCCCTCATTTGTTA
Organism: Picea sitchensis; assembly: GCA_010110895.2. Taxonomy (NCBI): domain Eukaryota; kingdom Viridiplantae; phylum Streptophyta; class Pinopsida; order Pinales; family Pinaceae; genus Picea; species Picea sitchensis. Next base: position 32,162 of record SNQJ01S0084706.1, on the reverse strand, counting down.
GGCGTAAAAAAGAAAGATGGAGTCATGTGACCTTGTTGTTGGCGTAAAGCATATGGCGTTGTGGCGATCCTTTCTTGACCTCATTTTGTTAGGCGTAAATCAAGATAGTCGTTAGCCCGACCTCATTTGATTGCAAGCGTGAAGCATATGGCGTTGTGATCACTGCTTCTAACCTCAGCTGTTGGAAATAAAAGAAAGATGAGTCATGCTTGACCTCATTGTTAGGCGTAAAATCTTGACATTGTGTGATCCTTACGACTACCGCTAGTAGGCGTAAAAGAAATATGAATACATACTTGACCGGATTGTTAGACATAAATCGCATGGCGTTGTGTGATCCTTGATTGACCTCGTTGTTAGACATAAAAGCAAGATGAGTCATGCTTGACCTAGTTGTTAGACGTAAAAGCATAGCGTCGTTGATTCCGCTACGCCGACTGGTTGTTAAGAGCGTAAAATTAAGATGATTCACAACCTACGACCCCTGGATTGTTAGAGCGTAAAGCGAGATTTGATGTGTTCTTCTTCCGACCTCGTTGTTAGGCGTAAAGAAAGATGAGTCATGCCGACCTCATTGTTGAGCGTAAAATCATGGCGTTGATTCCTCGCTTCTAACTGTTTTGTTGGAAGGCGTAAAAATTGAGATGATGATATTACTTTCTTCGACCTAGTTGTTAGGCGTAAAGCAAAATGTGGTACGACAGGCTACCAGCTTAACCATTGTGGCATTGAGCTGGTGTAGTACTATGATGTGTCGGCCTAGAATTGTGATAAATTATCATTTTCTGCGATACATGTTGATGCGGATGATGATAACATTCTTTCAAGAATGATGTTTTTTGTTGATGAAGAAAACTTTTCGATGATTCGTAAATATGCTAACCAATGTCTCAAGATGATATTGGCGATACTATCCTCCAGATGCCGATGATCTCACGGACCTCTCTCTTGCATGATGTTGCAGAAGAATACCCTTCTTGTTAAAGAAGTGTTGAAATAATAATAATGTAGCTGCGAAGAGCATTCTTATTATTGGATTAAATCCCCATTGCAGATTAATCATGTCATTATTATTATTATTGTTATTAGATTGAAATCCCCATTGTGGATTAATCATGGCGTTAATTGTATAAGGACCAAAACCACGTAGTTGGTCAGCGAACCAATTATAATAAGCGAAATAAAATTGACCCCATGATTAATAAGGCCGAAATACCGCATATAATAAAGGTGGGTTTTACCCACCCAGATTAAAGTCATCTGCCGGTGAAGATCGAGAACTGTATAAATATAAAGGAGAGGCTAGCGCCTCATTTGATAAAAAACACACTTGCTCGGTTTGAGAGACAGAGATTTATGAGTCACGGTAAAAGGAAACGGAGAAGTGCATCTTGGAGGAGACTTATCATTATTGTTTTGAGTTATCTCTTAACATTGTATGGGCAATTTATGATATGAGGAAGTTTTGTTGGTTTTTCTTCTCCATGAGGGTTTCCCAAGAGCATAATGTTGTGTCTCTTGTAGATGTGTATTTCTCGGTGATCTTGTTCTTATGTTGCTCTTATCTATTGAAATGCAAAAGAACTATAATGGCATATTGGTGTGTGACCTTGGGTGAGAAGAAAAATTATTCCCCCCCACTTTACTTTGGATTGGTGCCACACTTGGCCTTTGGAGGCCTCTTGCTCTCATAGGTTTGGCGTCTCACATGTGTGGCCTTTTATGATGGATTTTTCATTTTAGCATTTGTAAAGGGTTAAATTATGGGTTGACCCCACTTAAATAAAATGAATGGTATGTTATGTGGAAAAATTATCTAAGATTAGCCTGAGGATAAGAGGCTAGTTTATCCTTTCATTTTTCTCATCATCACTCCTCACCTTTTTTGGGTAACACCTCTAGCATTTTCGCTATTTCAACCATTCTTGATCTTTTATCTTTCATGTTATCCTTGAAGGTCTCTTGTGTGGATTATTTTCACCACTCATTTTGGATGGTATTTATGCAATTGGGGTTTATTCTCTAGGTTTATTGGATAAAGTAAATAATTTTCTACAACTCTATGGTATTTTGTTGATGTAAATGAAATTGCTATTTTGTTGCAAGAGTCTTGTTTTGAAACCCTAAGAGGGGAGCATAATTTCTTCTTCCCCTCTTAAAGTTTTAATAGTTCAAGTTAGTGAAATGTTTTTCTGGGGTTAGAAGCCCAAAGCCCAAAAGTGCTTTCACTTTAGGATTTTATCCATAGACAATTGATATTTGACCTAAGTGATGGTACAAGAAGGGAGAAAGGATATCTAGGGGCCCAAATGTGCTTACACCCTATATCTCCTTTTCCTCAAAGTCTAAATCCTAAGGCCCAAATGTTCTTACACCTTAGGTTTTAAACTCTACCTATTGGTTTCAATTAGATCAATCTTCAAGTGTAATGCATTTGAGACTCCATAGGCCCTAGAATGACAATAAAATTGATCTAGAAGAAATCTTGTGGTGAAATTATTTGTTAAAATCACTTTTATTATTCTCTCAAGTCCTCTTTGACGTAGATGCCCGTCACGCGCACCGGCAAGAATCTCTGCCTTGACCTCCCGATCGCCAAGTATGGTTAAATGCCTGTTTCATGAGGTTAGGCGGCTCCTTCGATTCCCTCTTTGGAATCTCTTCTGATGATCCACGGGTCCTTGGGGAAGCTCCCTATCTTTGACGACACTAGGCGAGCTCCACCTTTTCCCAAGTAGCCATGATGCTGACTAAGGCCTATCAAAGGCTTGTCTGGCATGCCTCACCAGCAGCCGAGTCAGCTCAGGCTCCTCCTGTCCAATCCGCCAGTATCGAGATGGCGAAGTGGGTATAACTCCTTCCTTGTCGGCACCTGCGTGGCCACCAGCTAGACTTAACACTGGTTCTTATAGCCTTTAGCCACTTTGCAAGTGAAGGTTGGACTCTAGTCCCTTATCACTACGAACCCGAGAGACCTGAGAAGTCAGCGGGGTGTTGACTCTCTTCAATGAACAAGGCATGTCCACCTATCTATTCCACGGGACCACCTTGTGATTCTACCACATGTCCATGAGCCTCGGCTCCGGCGCTCGCAGAGCTCATGATTCTTTGCCACTTATCCTCCTTAGATGGATGGCTCATATTCTCTCTCGCGACTTCGCCTCTTCATGACTTAGAGCACCCAAATCCTGGACTCTCACCTCGCGAACTCACGGGTTAGAGGTCCTATCTCACCGCCACCTATCATCTTTCAGATGGATGATGGTATCGATCTTCTCTACGCCTTTTCGGTAGCCTTGGGCTCTCCTTCCACCAAACCTTCAAGTTCCTTGATATTTCCGCATTATAGGTGAACGGTGCGTTCCTGGTGAATTTACTTCACGGGAATAAAGGAGGCCTTCTCGACCTCCATTATGCGATCCGTATGGGTGATCTTGTTACCGCGTGTGTCACTCTCCAGCGGATGGCTCATATTATTGCCCTTCGAGACTTCGCTTCCGCTGCGGGCTTCAACCTCGACAACTCCGACCTCCAGCATTTTGTCGGGTTCTTCGCCAAGATCGTAGTTCGGGTCCTCTCACATTGCTTCTCTTGTTACTTCACCGGACGGCCAGCGTTAGATCTCTTCTCCTCATCACGATCTAGCGGTTGTTGTATTGCCTCCTTTGAGCTTATGTTCTTTCTTCTTACTTGGAAGATTCCATCTAAGGCCTTAGCTTTGAATTCTTTTCCCTGCAATCTCGCTTGAGTCTGGCGTAGTACCAGCGCCACTCCTCTGAGCTTTAAAGGCTTGAACTCTTCAAGGGAGTTAAGCGCTACCTCCTTAGCTCACGGCTGCATTGTGTAAAATCACTCACCCTTCGAGGCTTGACCTTCTGGGGCAAGGGTTTCCACAGCTCTGCCTCATGCGGAGTCTCTGCTGAGGTGCTATCCCTCTCTGATCTTAGCGGACTTTCGGATCTCTAAGGAACTAAGTCCCTTTTTCCTTTCTCCCTCGGATGGAGAAATATGGATGCCCTCCCGAGTCTCTGTTTGCTCAAGCAACCTCCTTTTTGAGTCTTTCTGGGTATTCAAAAACCCAATGAAATTTCCCTCATTGGACCTTTCCTCAACTTCTAGGACTCAAGGAGTTCTTTCCTCCTCTGGTGCACAATGCACTTTTCTCAATGCCCTTGCTTGATCTTCTTCACAGAACATCCAGCGGTTCTTTGTTTTCTGCTCCAATGCCCCTCTTAGCGGAGCTCGAATCATAATGATCCTTGTTCTCTGTCACAAAATCGCGGCCGAGTTCTTCTCAATGCATCGCTATGCATATGCTCAATGCCCAACTAGCAGAGATCTTAGAATCATCAGTGATTCTGTCTCCTCCTTCAAACTCTCAACAAAGTTATTCCTCAAATGTACCGCAACGCATACGCTCAATTCCCACCTAGCATAGCTCTACAAAATCTTCAACAAATATTTTTCTCTATGCCTCCTCTGCACAATATCTCCTCCAAGGTATTCAACAAACTTGAGGTCTTCCTCCCGAGTTTTTGATTCCATCTTATGTGCCCACTTGGCATGCCTCTATCTAACTCCGCAGAGCTCAGAAATGCACCCTCTGTGCCTGGCTATCAGAACGCGGCGTTCCATCACACCCTCGCGGGTGTGAAGCCTCAAAATATCTCAAGGCACAGAGCCAAACACACTCTGCCGTCTACAAAGCCTTCTGACGCTACATTCCACGACATAAATTGAACACATAGACATTCATTCTACATTCATTCAACCGCGGGAAATGTCGCGGGAAGAAGCTGTTGTTTTGTATTGGAAATGGAAAATCATGTTTGTACAAGGTGTTCTTTGAATACGACCTATAACAGGTCTCGACTCTTCTCTTCTCTTCTCTTCTACATACTTCTAACTCTCTTGTGCATACTCTAACTATTACCAAAATGAGATACCAATTGATCTTTTACATGAGGAAGCTCTTCGAGCTCTTCCCCCCATCTACCTACCTATTGAATTACATTCATTGGTTGTCTAGTCGAATCGGATCTAGATCACCGACCACAAAACATTAAAGGCCTATCTACCTGCTTTGCACAAGGCAGGTTCTGACTCAAACACAAAACATTTAATTACATTCATTCAAATTTTAAATGAGAATTGCGTACTCTTTCTTCAACCATGAGTTTAATTCCTTGTGGCAGCTAGTTGGTTGACGTGGAGATATGCTCCTACATCACCTACTAACTCTACTAACCTAACTATAAAAACTCATAATAATTATTATTGTTGTTACAAAATTTAAGCTATGGTATTGAAAATTGTTTTAATTTGTTGCATACACCTAATTACAAGTGGCTTAACTTGTTCAAAAATAACCTATAGCGATTGGGTAATACTCTATTAGTTAAATAATTACTTTTCATGGTCAATTGGTGTTACAGGCATTAATTGTTGTTGTTTGCATACTTTATATATATATATATATATATATATATATATATATATATATATATATATATATATATATATATATATATATATATATATATATATATATATATATATGTATAATATATATATATATATTACTTCAATTTTTTCTTGTTTTGGTGGCTACAACAGCCACCTTACAGCATCTCTTTCTTTCCCTGGACCTGGAACAGCTAATGGTGATCAAAAGCAGGACCATGGTTGGAAATGAAACAAGCATGTAGAAAACTAAGTTTCTTGGAAATAAATTTTGGGTCGAAGCGGTGCACACAGTAGTTTACACTCTCAATATATGTCCTATGAAATTAGTATTGAATTTGATTCCAGAAGAAGCATGGTCATGCACTACATATGTGCATGTTCCTAATAAAAAGAGGATAAAAGTGGATGATAAAATTGTGAAGTGTTTATTGGATATACTAAACAAGAAGTTATAGGTTGTTTAATCTTTAAGCAAAGAAGGTTATAATAAGTAGATATGTTATGTTTAATGAGAAGATAATTTATAAGTCATAACATGTACAGATTGAATTAATAGGATAAAGTTGATATTGGTGATGAATCAAATTATAAGTCAACAAAGGAAGGAGAGATGGAGTCAAGAAGAAACTGAGTGTGGCTTGAAGGGGTCATTTAGAAAACAATATGTTGGATAGAAATTTTGAAAGAAGAATTGCTAGATCCCAAATTTGTCTTGTGAATTTTTATCTTATGAAACAAGTAATGAATATGGATGAACCACAAAATTATGCAAAAGAATCAATAAATAAAGAATGGAATGAAGATATGGAAGTATAATTGAATGCCTTGGTGAGAAATGATACATGGGACTTAGTCAAATTACCAAGTGAAAACATTAATTGGTACTAGATGGGTTTATAAAACTAAGTGTAAATCAAATGGCACAATTAATAAGTATAAAGCATGGTTAGTTGCAAAGGTTATTCTGCACATGGGGAGGGAATTGATTATATTGAGACATTTTTTCCAGTGTGAAAGTTGGACACAATCAAGATGGTACTTACGTGGTTCTTGTAATAAATGGACAATTTTTTAGGATGGATGTTAAATCATATTTTCTAGAATTAGTGTGAAGGGATGAATAAATTTGTGGCCACAACATCGAGAAAGTTTAAGTTCAGTGCAAAGAAGATTGTATTTCTGGGTTGAGTAAGGCCTTGTATGGTCTCAAATAAGTGCCAAGAGCATGGTATTCTAGAATAGACAAATATATTTTTAGAGGATCATATGGCTTAGTTAAGCGTTTGATTCCAATATCTATATCTTTCAGTCGGGAACCAAGACATTTGATAGTTGCATGTTGATGATTTGATCTACATGGGAAACAATGCTGAACCATTTCAAAATTTTAAATTCCCCAGGTGTTAATTTGAGATAGCCGGATCTTAAGTGAGTTGCATTATTTCTTGGGCATTGAAGTATGGTAGAAAGAAGATAGCATTTTTATGTTGCAATGCAAGTATAGTTGGGATATCTTGAAGAAGTTCAAAATGTTGAGTTGCAACTCCTTTGGGAGTCGGGTTGAAGTTATGCAAACATGATGACTCTAATTCAATTGATTTCACTCTATATCGTCAATTGGTTGGAAGTTTGATCTACTTAAATATGACTCAACATATATGGTATCTAGATTCATGTCAAAACCCAAGGAATTACATTGGAAAGAAACTAAGAGTATTTTGAGATATTTGCATGGTACAATTGGTTATGGTTTAGTATACACTCTACAAAAGATTTCAAGTTAGTTGCTTATCTGGTCCAGTTAAGGTAGGTTTCATGGATGATAGGAAATCAATTGCAGGGTATTCGTTTAGCATGGGTTCAACAACACTTGTTTGGAGTATTAAAACCTCTGATTTCTCTCTCCACAACACAAGCAAAGTATAAAGTTGCAGCGACAACAACTTGTGAAGCAGTATGGTTAAGAATAATTTTGCAGGATCTACATGTGACAAGAGCAACCCACTCAATTGATATGTGATAATCAAAGTGATATTCAAATGATTAAGAATTCAATTTTTCACAAGACCAAGCATATTAATATTCCATATCATTTTGTTCGATATTACGTGCAGCAAGGTGTGATCAAGATCATGTATTGCAGAACAAAATAAAAAGTAGTCGATATATTCACCAAAGCACTACCAAAGGAAAAGTTCTACAAATTCATAGATGATCTTGGAATATTTCAAAATGATCATTATGGGGGAGAAATGTTTCAATAATTATTCATTTGTTCTAGAGTTAATTATCGTTAAGTTGTTTGTGTAATCATATCTCATAGAGATATTATTGAGATTGAGATCAGATTTGTTGAGTGAATTAAGGAGTGCTTGTTGAGACATTGTAGGAGATGATAGCTTCCCGAGACATCTCTTTTCATGTATAAATATATTCTTTGGTAATGAGAAAGTTTGAGTTGTATTATTATTAATATTATCAATTAATATATAGCTCTCCATTATTGTTGGTGTATTTCTTCACCGATACACTATTTTCCTTGCAGAGTGCTCATGTATAATTAAATCCCAAGCATGTTTATGTGAAACCATCAATGAGATGCTCACATCCATGTTTATGATCAAACCCTCACCACGATGAAACCCGTGTGAATTCGATGGTAAGGTTCGAGAGTTAATCCCTTGCAAAGGTGTGGAAGGGAATGATTGGGATTAAGCTTGCACTTGCTTGACACAGAAAATACACATGTGGTGATCATTCTCATAATAATTGAGTTATCAAATCCCTTGTAACCATAACATATATGAAACAATACAAGTAATCTCAAAGACACAGTTTAATTCTAGCCATAAAAGAAGATAAGAGAGAAAATGACAATTATGTATACCTTTGAACAAGATCACAATTAGGTCAAGGAATGAGTCTTAGGAACAATAGAAAGAGGCAAAATGGATATGTATTAGGGAAAAAGAGAGTGTATGTAGCAAAAATATGTCAAAATACTAGTCCATCAACAATATTTCCACACTAGCACTCTTGTTTTCCTTAGCCATGTTGCAAACCCTAGCCATGTCACATCACACAAGTACATGGAAATATAGCTCTAAGTGATAGCCTCCAGTACATGTTCATCCTAGGATTCGAGCTAGGTCTTCAAATCTCACATTAACATAAACACCAAGACCTCCATGGAAAATCAAGAATACAATAACCAAGTCTTCTTCCAAGCAAGGAATCACTCCAAGATCAAGTCATTAATCTAGGATCTTTATTATCTTGTCCTAGCATCCATGCATCCCACAAAAACAAGGCTCCAAAGTCATGCAAGGAATTAGCTCCATTTTCCATGTCTTCTACTAAGGTGGAAACCCTACTGCTACAAAAATATCCATAAGAAACTTCATCATCTCAAATGCCATGGTATTTTTTGGGCTGCACTTTCCGTACCACCTCCATACAAATACATTCATGTTACGCACGTTAAGCCAATAATATCGTCTCATTACACCATAAAGCGTCCATTATTTTGTGGGCGTGCAAGCATAAAAATAATGTAGTTATCTGATCATTTATCTCGTTTTAGTGATTAAATGATGATTATATCATGGTTTACTGACGAAATTTTGTGAAGTGTGATTCTTGTACTAACATGATCAACGTTCCTTTACCATTACTGCAGTTCATCATTCCCGCACCAACATTTCCATTCCAATACTCGTCATTATTTGGCATTTTTGTGTGTTTCTAGGAAAAATTGGGAATGTGGGTTTTCTTCATGATGACATCGGACTATAGACACATGTGTGTCATAATTCACCTAGCTCATACATGTGGAAATCCATCTCAGGGGAAATAATTCAGCCAAAATTAATAAAATTTCTAGACAGTCAAATTCTGACCTCGTATTGCCAATAAAGAAGAATATGAAGAATAGAGAACATGGGTTTTGTTTCAGCATGGAAAATTGGGTATCTCAAAGTTTCCAAACAAAGGAGCGGTTGAGAAATTTATTGAGGAGTTCTTAGAATTGACATCTACTTATATTTCGGGAAGTGTGCATATTTGAAATCACCATGAAAAAAATGCTTGGATCTACAAATATTCTAGCCATCGGTTGAAGATTGAAGTCAAGGTACCATGTGGATTTCCAAAGTAAAGAAGATAGAGTTTGTATGTAATATTTGGAAATTTGTTATCATGCAAATGTTATGAGCCATAACCTTCAAAATAATTAAATAAATGTATGTTGTAATTTGATTTTCCCAAATCAATTAATTTTGGGATTATTTTAATCGTCATATTTTATAAATGTTAAAGTAGCAATAGGGTAGGGGTATTCGATATACCAAAACTAAGTATTCTTTGTAAGGGAAGATTTCAATTTTTATTTAAATGAGTAAACTGATTGTTGATGAGGTTCTGAATTTCCTCTGATCTGAGCAAACTCTCCAGGCACATCGCCCATGGTCGGGAAGGGCCCCTCGGCCCAGGTGATGTCCATGATTTGTAATTTTATTCAATTTCATTATGGTTGGTGTGTTATTTAGTTTATGTATTAAATTATTTTAGTTTGTTGATTTTATTATGCATTCTTTCGTAGATTAATCCTCCAAGATAAGATATTTTCATTTTTGTTATTTTCTTGTTGGGTGTCTTGCCTTTTCACCACTGTTTTGCTTGCTTCTATTTCTAATTCCGCCCATCATCTCATCCTCCTATGCACCTCTCTTATTGAGCCTTTGATTCATGTGATCAATTTGGTTCTTCAGATCTTTATTTAACCCTGGATATTGTGTTTTAGGTTACCAATTTATGTTGTGTTTTATATTATAATATCTGTGCAGTTTGATCATAAATGTCATTCATTTCAAGACTCAGATGAAAAATCATATATGTTGTTTGGTCTTTATTTTTGGTGTGATGTTATATATATTATTTGGTATGAGATTGTGTGTGCTTTTTTCTCATCCAGAGGTTCAATCTCCACAATTTCTTTTGGTTTACATCCTCCAGGAAGTCAGAAATAAATCATTGGTTTCCACTTGGGGGGTCGTACCATCCAACAGATATAGGGTCCTCCTGCAACGATCGGGACCAGCCACCTTGTTGAAAAACCCCAACTAGCACATTTGAACCAATCAACCAAGCATTTTCACCCGAGACCTAAGACCCTCACAGGTCAAAGACGGAGAGTGGCTTTGTCAATCCACCTACAGGCCTAAGCCCAAGATTGTATGAGATTGTATGCTACCATAATATATATTGTTTATTTATATATGTGTTGTTGTCCCAGTTGATTGTTACGTTGTTCTCTTGTTTTAATTATGTTGTTCTTTTGTTTCAATTAATACATTATATGTATGTTATATTATACATGTGTTTTAATTATTATATACTCATTGTTACATTGTTATATATATATTTTACAACAAGTGATATATTGTTGTTTTGTATATATGATTATTGTGTTGTTATATTATATTTATGTTGTTTCTTGTTGCATATATTGAATTTGTTGTTTATTATTTTGTTAATTATTGTTGTATGAGTATTGTTACTGTTGTGTTAAACATTGGTTTATTGTTTGTCAAATAAATGTATACACTTTTTCATGTCTTGATATCATGTTGTTTCTTCTATGATGCTATTTTTGTTGGTTTGTGTCTTTCTTATATTGTTGTATAGTGTTTTTTTATTCGTTTTAAGTTTTTCATTTATGTTTAGGTGTTGTTATTTCATATATGTTGTTGTTTTTGTTAATAGTATATTGATTGTTAAGTTTGTTGTTTCATCAAGTATAAATATATATCGCTTCATATTGTCTTTATTATAGGTTGATCGTTGTGCAGTGTTAAGTAAATTATTCATGTGAATCAGTTCTATTCTTGTAAAATATATATATATATATATATATATATATATATATATATATATATATATATATATATATATATATATATAGTACCTACACATTCACTTCGTTTCCTATATATATATAGTACCTACACATTCACTTCGTTTCCATTCCCAGGTGTATCTTTTCTTGAGGATAAGTTTTTTAAGTGTTTTCTTTGAAATCTTTACATTGCATTGTTTTGTTAATATAGGGTTAATTAGGGGTTTTAATGGTTTTCTCTTAAAACTGGTAAATTCCCCTTTAGGTCAGTAGCACACATACATGAGAGTTTGAGTAACCTCATCCAATTGACTGATTTGAATGCTATTTTGGGTAAATTCCACATTTACATTCAGGTTTCCTTGTCTTTCAATCTAGGTCGCTTTAATTTGGTTTTTTAGTAGCTTAGTTAACCATTACAGGAATAAGCCATTAAAGATCGAGATCTAACTCGGGAGATGTGATCTTGTGATCCAACCATTATAGTGTGAATTTTCATTTATGTTTGTCATTCTTTCGTTCATTCCATTATGAAGTGTGCTTGTCGGCATTAGTTGTTAGCATAGGTTAGAATAGGCTTCGATCTTTCATTTCATGTTCTTGCATATCTAATTTTATGAACTCTCGGACAATAGTTTAATGTTGATAATTTAGTGCATATATTTTACCCAACAATATTCTTTAGGGTTTATATGCATAGCACAAACCATAACACCTTGTAAGAGTAAACCCTAACATCTCACTAGATCAATCTCTCAAAGAGAATCCAAGACATCCCTCTATCTTCTTATATTCCCCTAAGGTTTCCTCATGAACCTAACATATTTCTCCCTACAAGATGTCTCCAAATGAAATAAAAATATAGAATAAAATGATCATAATGATATGATAAATATATATCCCTTTATATATACAATAGGTGAGGGAGGCTAACATAAAGAAAGGACATGAGTCCATGCAAGTGACCAATGAGGCAACCCCACATGTAGCAATCTACAATACAAGGATGTGTAAGTGTCATACTATGGTTTATCCAACCCCCAAGACGAAATACCCTCCAAACATGAATCACCTAGGGATCAATGCCCCTCCTTAGGGATGTTGAACTCTCCAACAAGGTGTTAGTCCAAAATTCCTCTTCCACTATGGTATCCAAGTGTTCTCTTGCAAGGAATTTCTATAAATGTGTACCACCTATCCTCTCATGTGTGCCAATGTGGTCACTAAGATCCAATGCTCCTCCAAAACATATGTGTCTTGGTCCACAACTAACCTCTATGAAGTATGCTCCTCAACCCAAGCATCCTCAAGTCATGTGCCCAACCTCCATGGCATATATCACATTGTCCCAACATCCTCCTGAGTAGGTACCTCCCCTAATCGAGCAACTCCCCCATTGTTTGCATCCAATGGGTTAGTCATCACATAAATCAAGGTAACAACCTCCTAGGTAATGGAATAATAATAGCACTCTAACTAAGTTCAAGCATGCACCCAAACCAAGCCATCAATATGTACATGAATCATCGACATGGGAATAATGTTGGGTGAAAACACTTTTGGAGTAACCCCAAAAGCTCACAATGAAATTTCCATCATAATTTTCATTAAGCTAAGCAAGAAGTATAAAAATCCCAAACAACATGATTCAACATATAGGAACATGTATAAATCAATACATATTAACCTGACATTTGTTAGAGTTACTATACCACCTAAACCACATTTAGCTCATAGGGAAAGAAGTTATTCAATCATCAAAGAGCTCACACTTTCCCTCTACAAGTTTGTTTGCAGCTACCCTGGTAAACTCAATCACCATCTTGATCTCTACTAATTGGATATGGGACAAAGAGATGTGGTTAGAATTATGATCTTAAACAAAGATTAGTCAAAACCGCTATCACCAAAGATATAATTCCATATAAGCTTATTGTCTTATGTGGAATTAATTCAATATAAAACAATAAACTTCATATAAGATCTTTTTGGAGAGGAAACAAGTTTTCAATCATTTTGTTTAGCAATATCAAAAGTGAAATGTTTTGTTGCTAAGAAACATAAGCAACAAGTCAAGTGAAGCACTATGGTATACAACAATATTTTCAATTTATTAGCAATATATGTAATTAATTAACTTCAAGTAAAATGTTCAAATATGACCACCACTTATCATGGGTTTCCTAATAAAACAAAATTCCCTTAAAAAATATATTCAAGTTTAAAAAATTTGCAACATTATGACATTTCTTTAAGAAATGAAATGTTTGTTTTTTGCAATAATTTGTACATTCACTTTGAGTAAGTGTAATAGTGAAACTCTATATTAAAAAAAAAACTTGGTTGTTTATAAGATCTCTATTGTGGGATAATTGTTATAGCAAGTTTTGATATTATACAAAATGGTAGCTCTTTTAGATTCTAGTTATTGGTTTACTATTTCCCTTCTCGGGATGTCCGAGTTATTGACCCAGGGTTCATTTTATTCGAGGTTCCAACAAAGCCTCTAAAACTATCGTCCCTCCTGGTAAACCAAAAGGCAACACAACACCCGAAAGGTACTATGCAGTCTCACCCGAGATAGCTTTAAATTGGTGATTGTAAGACTCAGGTGTTTACAGCCTAGGACAGAGTAGGGGATAGGGGTTTCTTGATTAAATCTAGGTACCATGATTTGTAAGGTAAAATACTCATCCCTTGAAGTTGCATACGTATATTTCATAGTTTAATTCCATCAAAGTATAAATAGGTTCGTAACAGTGTGCTAACTCATTCATCAAGCTTAACCATTAATTTCTGAAAGAAAGAAGAGACATGCATACATTCAACATATTACATGAGTATTATTGTGGTTCACCCCCTCCTAGGCTACGTCCACAAAGATTTGGCTCTTGGTTCTTTTATTATGGCAATTATGCATTCTTGGCACCACGCGCTTACAATTCTCCACAAAACTGAGTAAGATCTATGTGAGGCAAACTAGATCGCACCAGGATCTACAGCTTGTGGTCTAATCCTCATATCTACCTTCCCTCGTATCTTCTTTGCTCAATAGCTTACAAAATCGGTTCATACAGCTAAAATAACAACAAAACCTAACCCTCAACAACAACAATAATAACAACAACCATCCTCTCTATGATACTTTTGAATCTATATTTATACATTTCAGGCTCTTCATCCTTTTACAAAATATTACCAAAACCCTAACCCTTCTTATGATAGGTCTTTCTCCCATGCATGTATTGTTCTTCCTCCAGATGTCGCTTTCCTTTTGCATGCTTTCTTGCATGCACACATGGTGTTCTTTTGCCAGTTGTTACTTCAGTTTTTTGCACGCTTTATTTCCCACGACCGTTCTTATTTCCCCTTCGGCCTGGTGCCAACAGGCCCCCAACACTGACATGAGACTCGTCCTAAGTCACCTAATTTCTCTATGCTTCCTTGATCTCCTTGGTGATTGTCTAGAAATGTTCCTGCAACTCTGCTACTTTTGTCACTGTCTGCGTGGTTTTCTCCTTGATGGTGTTGATTGTCTGAGCTGCCACTTCCTCACTCATCAGTCCTACGCATTCTAGATGAGTATGTGTTGTTTGTTTTCTGGCTTATTATGTCTGTGCAAGTACTTCTGCTACCTGTTCCTACAACGGTTCTATTTGATCCTGACACTCATTTTTCTGTGTTTGCACAGTGATAAGTTTTGCCTGTATCTTCTTCAACTCTTGTGTTCCCTTGACCCGTTCTGGAATTGGTATGGTCTTTTGTTGTTGCTTGAGTTCTTGGATCGTTGTGTTGATATTCTCCTCCTCCTTGTCCCAATCTTGGACCTGTGAATCCTCTTCCATCCTTGTCCAAAG
>SNQJ01S0084704.1:16505-51025 GCA_010110895.2 Picea sitchensis | reverse complement strand
TGTAGTCCGTAATAAAAAGAAAATTGTACATACATCTTGTGTTCTTTGTGTTCATTGTGGTGATGACTTGTTGATGATATATTGTTGATATATGTTAATATTATGTGCTCACATCTAACTGGTTATAAATGATAGCAATGGGTAATGAATAAATGTTGAATGCTAATTGATGCATTTTTGTGCAAGAGGGAAGTTTTGGGAAAAAGAGCCCCACACTCATTCACCCCCCGTCTAAGTGTGGTAGGTGTGTCCAACAGACGTAACCCGTCACGTAGGTAGAATAATATATTTCCATGTAGTAAAGGTCAATATTAATAAGGCATAACAATAAGGAAGAATAAGTCAAATGTAAGAAGACCTAATAGAAGCTTTTGCTTCTAGAAGGATCTTCCTCTAGATTGTCCTTTTGATAGAAATATTTAGTATAAATAAGAGTAGAGGGTATGAGAAGTTTTGTCTTGGATATTATTGTAATAGAGCTCTGCTCTACTAGAGTTTTCCCCCTCGAAGAGGCAAGTGAACATTTCTCTCAGTAATCAAAGTGTTCTTTCTGGTGTTATTCTCGTATTATTTTGGTATTATTATGGCATTGTTCTCGTTATATCGTTGTTTATCTGCCATTTCTAGCTAGTTATTTTTGTTCTGCATACTATTTTATATCTGGAATATTACAATAATTTTGAAATAAAGGACAATCCAATGCTTAAAATAGGACTTTGATATTTCCAGTGGATTCAATATAAAGTATTTAGAATTTAACACATTGATAAAAAGTAGACATTTAGTTGCGATAAGGATGCTCAAAATCTAAAGATAAAACATTATCGTTGAGTATTCTTTTATAGGTTGATAACGAAAGAGTTTGGATGATTTGTTTATTATATGTATATATATTTTAATTTTTATATGAAAAATATTATATAGAATCCAAATCTCTAAATGGTAAAAAAATACATTGTCTTAAAATTTGAGATGAAAAAATGCTATATGAAAAAAAAATTGTTGTTGGTTTGCATGCAGGAAATCAGACCAACAAAGAAACATAACATTGTCATTAAACAATTGTTTCATGTGTCTAAGATTTATAACTGATAAACTAAAATAGGAATAACTTCTAGTTCCTGTGTGAGTACTTCTTTCCTTATTTAATCTACTAGGCAAAGGTGGTAAACCCAAATCTCGCTCGTAATTTAACAAAAACCATAGAAGGAACAACATAAAAATGAGCTAATGTTTTTTCCTACTGCCACTGGGACTTGGGGCTGAGCATAGTCCAGTTTGGACAAATCCATGTCGGCCATCTTGTCAGCGATCAGGTTCATCTTGTCATCGACAAACTTGATCTCGAGCTGCACATCATCGAGCTGCAGGGGGAATTCCTGGCGGGCTTCATGGTGGTCCATCAGAGCTTTTCCCATAAGAGTTTTTAGGTGCCAATAGATGTCCACAATTTTCAGGTACTGCGAGGATCGGCCACAGACAGAACTAGTATCAAGAACCCACGATTTGGTCATCTCCTTCACCTCTTCATCTGAGATGAACTTCCGTAGAACTCGAACACCAGCCTTGACGATATCTATTTCTGATTGAATTTTTGGAGGGGTGATTGAGCGAAAGGTATCCGTAGAGTTTGCAGCCGCGTCTACCAGTCGAAACCCGACCAAGTTCTAGGTCTGCATGAGGTCCCCCCGACCTCGACTGGAAGAGATGCGTCGAGCCATGTCAAAGGAGTTGGAGAACCAGAACGCAAGATTCAGGAGCGAGAAGGGGGAGGAAGTTCCCACCGCAGGGTGCAACAGGGAAGTTGTGGAGGGATAAGAAAGAAATAGCAAGATACAAGCAGTAATGCAGCCAGAAGGGGACAAAAATAACATAGCCACCCAATGCCATGAGCCATAAGTGGAGGTTTCTCCCATGATTAGTGTAGATATGGATTGTATCCACCATCAAACTCATTTTCTTTGCCACCTTCCCAAGATGCATGTGAAGGACAGGGATATTGAGCTAGTAAGGAGCATGTAGAATCATGACGTAAATGCGAGGACATGGACAACATGATAATTATGTAATTTAATATTGCACTTGGTTTTTCTCTGCCAATAAAATACCAATAATTATAGAACTAAAATCTAATCTTAATAACCATGCAAAAACTGATTTTAATATCTATGCAAAAGCCTTAAATGTATCCAAAACACTGATTCCAAAAAGGAGAACTTCTGAAAAGGCACCCGACTGGAGAAATTTCCTACTCGTTATATCTTGAAACCTTTTCATTCATGCTTGCCCCCTCTCTGATGGCTACCTGCTCTATCACGGAAAATTTGCCGTGTAAATGCTCTCTCTAATAAGGCTAAGGTGCTCAAAACTTAACTTAATTGGTCAAATCCAGGCAATTATTTACCCTGTTATTACTTTCTATCAAGAATTCTTCAAGATAGTAAAACCAGCTAAGATCTGTCAGAGAAGGTCACATGCCTACTCAACTCATGAAGCATAATTTCACAGCGAGTTTGTGGTCGAAAGCCTTTGAAGCACCTCAATCTTCTTCGTATAAAATTGTAGAGCTCTACATGAATTAAGCTCCACACTCAATGCATTGCTACAGTCATCTACTATGATTTTGACCCGGTCACGGCAGTCCACTGCCAATAATCTTGCAAAGAAATTTCTTGTAAAATTCAAATATCTCCAGAAATTTTCAAATAATACAACTTCATACAGGGTTTCAGTGATCATGCAGACGACACTTAAGCGAGCGAACGGAGACCGCGTGGTCCGTGGATTAATGGGGTCGAGGTGAGCGGGCGTTGAAATTGGATAGGCAGAATCAGAAGAGAGAAGTGCTGGCGGATATGGCGTTTAATATTCACCCTGTTAGACAGAATTCAATCGGTAGCTGGTGGTGTCTACTTTGTTGAATTTGGTTGGAAAAATGCTATCCTTTACACTAGGTCTTTAGATAGGGTGAATATTGACAGCCCTAGATTAATAAGTAAGAAGATGATACTATGCATTGCATG
Organism: Picea sitchensis; assembly: GCA_010110895.2. Lineage (NCBI taxonomy): Eukaryota > Viridiplantae > Streptophyta > Pinopsida > Pinales > Pinaceae > Picea > Picea sitchensis. The sequence goes on along the minus strand of SNQJ01S0084704.1, from coordinate 48,002 downwards.
TAGACACATTGCCAGATTCCTAATGAATAGAAATAGTGATATATGAAAATGTTGGAAATGCTTTAATCTTTAAAGCAAAACATATCTGATGACGTCTATTCATTTTCTAAAAGTTATAGAATCAATTATAGGATCAAGAAAATCGCTGTAACTACCATCTTTGCCATTTTAATTTGGTTTTATAATAAGAGTTGTAAGGGAACATAGTCTTTGCTTTTGGCAAGTTTGAAAATTGATAATAATAATAATTTAAAACTTCATATGCATAATATTTTATTATAATTATAATTGATTATTAAATTAGTGAAATTAATTTTTCCTATTAATATTTTTATTATAATTATTATTGATTATTATTATAACTATATTTAGTATCATTATAATATAATATTATTATTAATATTCATTAGTGAAATTAACTATTACCATTATATTTATTATGATTATGATTGTAATTTATTATTAAATTTAAAAAGCTTAAAAAATATTACATTAATATTCATTATAGGTAAAGTTTTTGCGTTCGAGTGTTACTGCTTTATTATACCTGCCCAAGGCCAGGTATATAGCGATGAGTTCGCGTTGACCTTCTATTAATCTAGTCTTTGACCAAAAATTTGTATACTTTTCCAATGTCATACTTTAACAATGGATTTTATTTATTTATTTCAATTATTTAAAATTCTTTTTGGCAACCTTCCATTGGCTATTGAAATGAATGTCTTATTGCTGAGCCGACAGCGGAGTCCTGACATATGGCTGCACTGCAGATCAGAGCCCTTGTCAGTATGCTCCTCCTGCTCCTGCTGTCTTGTAACTTAAATATTACCGTGCAGGTTAATGCTCCTCCTGTTGTCTTGTAACTTAAATATTACCGTGCAGGTTAAAGAGGACGGCATGTATTGCGAACATGCGTACTGGTTTAATTTGCTTTATGTTGTCCTGGGCAGTGAGCCCTTAGAGTCCACTTCCTGTGCCGACTTTGGAATTATATATATATACTGTAGAAGTTCAAATACCTGGCTTTATATTTTTAACGTTTATTTCCCGTGTATATCTCTTTGTAAACCAATGTTTGTCCTCCTACACTGGCAATTAAAGTGTGGGCTTACAAATTATTTGCTCTTTGGTGTCCTCTCGTACATGAAAATCTCGTACATGAAAAGGGCATACAGTTTCTAGTTGTCACACAACTCTAAACCAAAGAACCCTGAAAATCCCAGGACTCAATTCTCTCATGATATCATAATTTAAGGAAATCCCCGCCAGGATCTCGTTTCTGCTAAATTGGGCTTGTTTCTAAAGTGGGTTTGTAGGAGAGAGGATTCCTAAAGATGAAGATGGCGTGCCAGGGATGGCGAGTAATATGGATGCTCCACCGCTGGAATTCTCAAGTTCGCCCTCCTCCGATCGCACCTGCACCCAGCAATGTTGATGGGTATAATTTATCAGCAGAATTAATGTCCTTTCATTATTCCGTGAGGCAACAGCTGGAGGTTCCGTTTTCAAATCGTCAAACGATAGCGAGGGCACATCAACTTCAGTTTAGGAAACTTGGACAACACTCATTTGATATAGTGGCAGGAGCGGATATTGACGTTCAGACTCTCCATGCTTTCTGACAAAATTATTTATGGCAGTATGAAATATTGACTGTGCAATTAATTTAAATTCTTAAACTATACGAAAGTTACAATAAGATTTTAATCTTTCCAACTAATGAAAGTATAAGTGATTTTATAGATTGAAAAATAAAAAATATATATTATTTATGTAGAACATTTAGTTTCTTATAGAAATTTTTTAAGTCAATGGAAATTGATATCTAATCAATAACAAACTCATTACTATAGTCCAATATTCAATTATGTGCCGAATAGTAAAAATATTCTCTCAAACATAACTAATGTAAATATGACCCATAAATATCATTGCAATTTTTTTATATTAGCAGCGGAAAGTATCCTTAAAAATATCATCCTCAAACATAGCTAATGTGAATATGACGCACAGGCATCATTGCATTTTCTGCCGTTGCATGTGAATATGACGCATCATTTCATTTTCTCCGGAGCTGTAAATGAAACACTCTCAATCTAGCTTTTGCCTTTTGCAGAATCCGAAATAATTAGCAGTAAATCATACTTCTAGTTAACACTCTCACGTAAAACCACTAGATTCATAAATATTCTGTAATATTATCTTTTCTTAATAATTGATTATTTTTCTATGTAATATTTGAATGTGCAATTAATTATCCCGAAAGGGGTATACCTATTGGCAATGGACACCATAATGATCTTTTAATCTAAAATTCTAATTTGATGGCTAACAATTGAATGTGATTTACTCTTCATAACTTCCTTATATTTTTGAATGCATTCGTTAACTTGTTTACTTTTTAACATTTACCTAATCATATTAAGAAATTACTGTAGCACCATATAATTGCCACGTTTGAATTATTAACGGGCACTACTTCAACTTCCTCCTCAACTGTCTCTGCGTCTCAGTTGTAGCGTTTCATGTTTTAGCATAGATATCTTTAGGCGTTCTCAGCCGATACCTTTCGGTATTCTCAGCCGTGAATTAGCGGCTGTACTAGTTTAAATTCTTGAACTACGTGAAAGATCACAATAAGATATCAAACTTTTTAATCAATGATAGTTCAAAAAATAAGTGATTTTATAAATTAAAAAAATATGTTTTTTTATGTATAACATTAGGTTTTCTATGGAATTTTTTTAAGTCAATGAAAATTAATGTCAAATCAATAGCAAACTCATTGCTATAGTCCTGCTTTGACAGGGACTAATAATCAAAATACTTAAGATATAATATTTGTAATTTGATATATTTGGAGAAATTTGTTGATCTTTATATATTTTGAAATGTATTCGTTTAACATTTATTTTTGACATAACAACGGTGTAAAGTATTTAAATTTGTATAAATTTATTTTAATCTTAAATACTAAATTCTAAAACTATAAAACTATTAAATTTTAAGGTGTAATTTTTTTGATAGTGTAATATTTTGAGGAAAAGTTGTACTTTAAATTTTTAGGGAATTAGAATGAATTTATATTAACATCATTTTTCTAATTTCAAAAACTAAAACAATATTCTATTAAAAAAAAAATCAATATATAATTGAATAATTTAATATAAAATATTTAATAAATATATAATTGAATAATTTAATATAAAATATTTAATAAATTTTATATTGTTCCATTATATTTCATCATTATATTTCATCTAGCAATATTATATAGGTTAATACATAGCTTGCGTTATATGGATTAACATATAATAACATCAAAGATGATCCACATTACACATCTATCTCACAATAATAAAATTCTTTTAATAATACATTCATTAGATATGCAAGACATGCACATTCAACTATTATGTTATATCCCATAATGTACTTAAACAAACGCCTCTTTCAATAACAATGTTGAAATAGCATTCAAAAATTATAGAGCAAATTGTTTTCGAAAAACCAATTTCAAGTTGTATTTGAAAAACGTTACTTTGAGCAAATTGCTCTTGAAAAACAATATCAAATTGTTTTTGAAAAATGCTACTTTAAAGTGTTGACATAAAGTTTTGTTACATATAGGAGTTGAATTTAGTATAACATGAAGTTGTATGATTGATTTTAATGACGTTAGTTAAGTTGATTGAATAGCTTAAAAAACCAAAAGAATAACAATTCTAATTCATCTTTACATTCTTTTCAATATTTATTTTTCTACTATAAATCTTAATTATAAAATTAACAATCTATTAATCTTATCTTAATCAAATAGCTAATACATATTAATCAAAATATGACATAAGAAATAAGAGATGACAATAATGAGAAATTAGTGAATTGAAGGTTGAAATTCAGTACATATGTGGAAAATGTGAACTTATGCCATTTATCAATTGACACTCCGACCATTCTTCCGAAAGTTTCCCATATAATTTACTTATTCTTCGTCTCGCAATTGCCACTGTATACGGCGGTTACAGCACATGTACAAACGACTCAAGACTGTCGCCGGCCGTATTTGACATTTGAACATTTTGGGTTTGGCCATTCAGCGAACGCGTGACATTACCTCGACAATCGATCGCTACTGTTAGCAATCCCAGAGCCATTTATTCAACTATTCACACCACCACTATTTCATTCCATTTTTCTTTGCCGAATACCATTCCTATCATCATATGCGTGCACTTGATCATTCATTCCCTAATCCACATGAGGAAACGAAGTGTTTTTTTTAGCAAAACTAAAATTACGAAGTCAACTGTACTAGGATGGGTAACAATTATATTTAATTTAATGGACAATTTCATTAATAAAACTATATTATTATTTTCTTACACAATTTATATATATATATATTTTTTTTACCAAAAATTATTGCTCCAGTAAACACCCACAAAAATGTATTGTAGTGCCAAACTCAACAAGAACAACAATATCTTACTATGACAAATATTCACAACATCAATATTAGCAACATGATTGGACCCTTTATTTCAACTACAAATTCTTAACTAAAAAATTATTTTCACAAACAAAAATGTATTGTGAAACTCAACAAAAATATTACACCAGAACTAAATGAAACCTTAGCCAATGCCAAGCTATGATTAATACATCAAAACATATGATTAATACATCAAGATACAAGAATACAACACTAAATAAACTTGTTAGTCACACTTTTATATCAACTTTGTAATTTTCTTTTTAGAGTTACAAATTCTTCTTGCTATCAAAATTGTGAAGATACAGCTCCAAGATCTCTTTGAGTATCCCAAGATCTCAACTATTGAGCTACTCAAAGCTCCAATAGGTTGAGATACTAAAAATCTCTAACATATTGAACTACTCCAAGATGTCTTCAAATGAAGTCAAATGCTTCTTTTAGGCTTGCAACTTTATGGGAATCTCCTAATTAAGGTTGAACAAGTCAATTGGGTCTACATCATCATTACTTAGTCACAATTAACCTTATTAATTGGGGCCACTAATAAACTCTTCATGTTATGATATTTTATTTTCTTTTTATTCAATACTAAGTTTAACAAAGAGAGAGAAAGATAGAGCATTGTAGTCTAAGCTTGCTATGAATTCATAATTTTTAGATGAATCAAAATAATAGGAAGGGAAGCCTACAGTTTTTCCCTAAAATCTAGCAAGAATCATTTTGGATTGATGTAATTATATAAATTAGAAATTAAAATTGCACGATTTGGCTATAGTAGGTGTATTCAAGGGTGTTGAACCAATTATTGTATTGAAAACACCAATTTTATCAATCCAAAATTGCAATTTCACAAATATTGCTTAGCTGCATTCTAGTGATATTAAACAAACAAAGGTAAATAATGTGTTTAACCCCCCTCCCCCCATGTGTGTGTGTGTGTGTATTTTAGGTGGTGTGGGATGGCCAACTACCTAAAGATGTTCATGTATCAAACTCCCTTGGTTAATAAATTTGTGAGCATCTTGTTGACAGGGTTGTTCGATAAAACAATTGATGGCTACTCGGTGCTCTTCATCTGCACACGAACTTCTTGCATGTGTTTGATATTTTTCATCCTTTTCCTTTGATTCTTTCTTTATCTCCACGCCTTGTACCATTCACAAATAAAATTGATATATAGAAATGAAAGAAAAGGAAAACCTATTACAGAACACAAAGCATGCATTAATGCCAAGAACAACAAAGTTTCATCACAACTATGAAATTAATTTTATTGGACTGTGCAAGAAGATCTACCCCTCAAAAAATATGAATACATTTGCTTGTTTGCAATGTCCTTACAGACATCAAACATGCCAAAGAAAAAATATTACACATCATATACAAATCAGATGGCTATAGAAGAATTCCTTTTTGCTATATCTATGTATCTTGAAGAAGTACAACCCACAACAATGTTGGATAGTCCTTTTTTTCATTAATGATAGGTGAAAGTACATATCATAATTTAGAGAAACACCTTGTGGTTTATGCCACATTTCAAGGATCATAAGGGTTGGGGCCTCCAATTTCACAATTCTTAAAGATCATAAATGTTTGTGATGGAAGAAGGAAAACAAGATATGATGCAATTAATGATTTAAATGAAGAAAGGGGCCTTTCAAATAAAATATTAATAACAATTTCCAGAGATGATTCTTCATCAATGGTTGGAAATGAAATTGGTTTTGTTGCTTTTTTGAAAAGGGATATACCTAATATTGTAGGTATTCATTCTATTTCTATTTGTGAAACTCCAACCACATTAGATGCTTCCAAAAGAATAAATAAATTATTATTTGTTGAGAAATTGGAAAATAACATATATTCTTGGGTGCAAAATTCTACTAAAAGAAATAGTCAACTTAGTTCCCTACATGAACATATTCAACTTGAAACTCTTCAAGCTCTTCAAATCCATGAATTTATAGGGCTCTCAAGAGGTCAAATCATTGAAAGGATTGTTGTATAGATGCCTCCCATGTTGACTTTGTGGAAATATGAAAGGAATGACTCATGCTATGATCATGAAAGGATCTTTTCTATTTAGTTTTGGTTAGATATGCTTGCATATGTAATGTGTGAACTAAACAAGTTGAATAATAAATTCCATGAAAATTACATTGATTTTACCTCTTTGGGGGAAACCATAGATGTTACTATATTAAACACTTTTAACAGGTGGTTTTTAAGAAGTGACACATTCCACGTGCACATGCACATGGTGATTTTTTTGATACACAAAAAAAATCATGTAAACCTTGCATTGATGGTTCACTAGAAAGTTTCAAACAACTTGCAAAGGAATATATCCAAGCTCTTGTAGAGAGTTTGAATGGACTGTTCCCCAATATTTGTTTTTTTCAACTCTGTAAGGTTGTTTATCCCCTTTCATTATGTACATGATGTTCAAGGAAGAGAAGAAAACTAAGAGCATTGGCTTGAAAATACCTATATTTGAGAGGGAAGAAATCAAAATATTGTTTGATTTTGAATCTTGTTTGAAAGAGTTACATGCATTTGTTGATACTCTTCTTGTTAGTTCTAACAGATCATCTATGAAATATGATTTGATGGATTTGCAATATTCCAGATATAAAATAGTATGCAAATCAAAAATATTTTAGCGATTAATGGAAGGACAACAATGAGATAACTAGAATAATATCAAATTAATACCGAAATAACACTAGAAAGAGCACCTTTATTAATGATAGAAATTTTCACTTTCCTCTTTAAGGGGTCAACCTCTAGTAGAGAAGATCTCTATTACAATAATCTCCAAGACAAAAATTCTCATTCCCTCAACTCCTATTTATACTAAATCTCTCTACCAAAAGAACAATCTAGAGGAAGATCTTCTAAAAATGAAACTTCTATTAGGTCTTCTTACATTTGACTTATTCTTCCTTATTACTAGCCCTTATTAATATTGACCTTTATTACATGGAAAATTTATTATTCTACTCACTTGAGGGGTTAGGTAGATTAGGTCCCTAACATGCCCTCCCCCTTAAAAAACAACCTTGTCCTCAAGGCTTGAGATGAGGAAATTCCTGCAGAATGGTAGCTGGCTCCTGGATGGCATCGACTGGAGTTGTATCTTTCCATTGTACTAACACTTCCTTGATGGTGCGCTGATAGATTCAATGCTCACGCTATTCCAAGACTGTTTATGGCTGCAACCAAATAAATCCTTCTTCAGCCAACTCGGGGAGGCTAGTTTGAGTTTGGCACTTAGTTCCAATCACCTTCTTTAAGCAGGAGACATGAAAAACATGATGGATCTTAGAATGACTAGGAAACACTAACTGATAGGCCACCTATCCCATGTGCTTGAGAACTATATACCACCTATCCCTCGTGATTGAGAACTGTATAAGAACCATGCGTGAATTTCTAACAATGTTCAGGCTTGAGTGAAGTCTTCTTATAAGGTTGCAGTCGAAGAAACACATGCTCTCCTTCAACAAATTAACGTTCGGAGTCACCTTGATTTGTTTTTTGATTCATGTGATTCTGAGCCATGAACAAATTCTCTTTGAGGGTACAGAGAATAGTCTCACAAACTGTAAGAGTTTGGTCAACTACATGGACCTTTGAGACACCGGGCATGTATGAGAGAACTGAAGGTGGATTTTGTATATATACTAGTTCAAAATGAGTCATGCGAGTAGTGGTATGGTAAGAAGTGTTGTAACACCATTCAACTAGTGGTAAGCATTGAGCCCACTAGTTTTGTATTTCAGATGAGAAACTGCTCAAATATGTTTCCAAACACTTTTTGACAACTTCAGTCGGACCATCAGTCTAGGGATGATAGGTGGTGCAATTAGGTGCCCCGTAGATTGAATAATGCTTGCCAAAAATTGTTGGTGAAAGTGGGATCTCGATTAGAAACAATAAAATGAGACATAACATGAAGCTTGAAGAGATGATCCATGAAAAGTTGATCAATAGTCGAGGTGGTAAATGGGTGTTGAAGAGAACAAAAATGAGCATACTTGGAAAGACAAGAAACTAGCACCATGTAGTGTGCCAGACAATTTGACTGTTTCTCCCTTTTTGTGTTGACAAACATCACATTTTGCCACATGATCCGAGATTGTTTCATGGAGAAGTAAGAAGAAGCCTACTGTATCTTTGTCATCTACTGAGGAAAAATATAAAAATTTGTGTGCAACAACTTGTGAAGTTGTTTGGTTGAGAAGACTACTTCAAGATGTTGGAGAAGAACAAAGGAAAGCTATGATAATCAAATGTGATAAATAGAGCTCAATTAAGTTGGCAAATAATCGAGTTTACCATTCAAGGATAAAGCATGTTAATGCTCAGTTTCATTTTGTTCGAGAAAAGATGCACTCTAATGATATTTCTTTAATGTATTGTAGTACTAGTGACAATGCTACTGATATTTTTACAAAGCCTCTTGAGAAAATTAAATTTGAAGTGTTTAGAGAGATGTTAGGTGTGAAAGCCAACCCTTTCTCCATTAAAAGAGAGAATTGGAGATAATAGAGATTCTCTTAATTAAATAGGTTTTGATTGCATGCTTATTAGTCCCTGCCATAGGCATAGAGGGACTATAGCGATCGATAAATTGTTGACCTGGCATTAGCTTGTGCATTGACCAGAGATATTTCCCTATTGTCTATTGTTGGAACAAGAGAAGTGAAAACATCGATTTTTATATAATAAAAAGTATCATGTTTGTCAAGATCTGATTTGACAAAGGATTGGAGGTCTTATTGCTGCCTTCACTATTCCCAATGTAAAATATGTTTGCATTTCCAAAGTATTTGGAAGTATATGGTCATTTTTGAATCATAAATTTTGTTATGCATTCGTCGAATGTGGATTAATGCTACCATTAATTCGAATGTTTGGTTTAACATTTTATACTAGGTAAATTTATGGTAATGTTTGATATGGTGGCATATCCAAAGTTTGGCTTTGCAATACATTCTCTGGTGTTCAAACTATTGTTACAAAAAATATATGAATTTATTTGGGATACGTCAGAGACCTACCACATTGAATTTTTTTCTTAAATGTTTACAGTGCATTTCTGACAGACTTAAATGTTTACCTAATAGGCTTGGTAGTGTTGAATGGTTACTTAACAAGATTGTTGCAAGACATTTTCTTCCGTTTTTAAAATTATATGCTCCAGGGGCATTGTTGGATCATTGGTCCATGCTTTCTTTTTTCATGGCACTAATTTCTTATTTGCATGTTCTCGTTGTTCTTGCTTGCCTGTTCGTGTTGTTGTAGTTTTCATGTTTGGGTTTCTGCAATCGCGATTGGAAGAGTCTTGTTCCTGGGGGGTGGTTGTTGGTTGTTCCTTTCTTCATTGTATGTTATTTATTGTTTCTTGATTCGACTTTGCAGGGTTCTGATCCTGCACCTGCACTTGGGCCTTTTGGTGATTTTTGATTGGGTTCTTATTTAGTGCTTTTTCTTGTTTGCCCGGGGTTTGCAATGTTGGGATGCTGCATCTACGGTTGGATCTCTGGTTACATTTTTTTGTACTTCGGTTTGCATATAATACTATTAAGATAAAATAACAGACTAAATAATTGCAGCTGATGTAAATTGCATCTGTTATGCGTTGAAACAGAGTTTTTCGGCCTAAAAATATATTTCAGAGCTACTGGTGTGTTTTCCATGGATTTTGTGTTACTATGGTTTCATAGTTATGAGAGTGCCTTTTACTGTGTGGGAAATATAATTGTTCTCTTCCTTTTAATTTCCTATTGTAAACTTTATTTGACTCTAGTTTGTCGCATTTTTGTGCTCTTTCCGAGCGACCGTCGTTCGGTTGCATACTTAGCCAGTTTTATCGACACGACTTCGCGAATAGGTTCTATCGAACTATGATAGGTCATGTTTGGTGTATACATTAGATTTGCCGAATTATTTTTCTTTAAAAGAAGGCCTCCTGGATAGAAGAGAATGCAATTTATGAAATTATAGATTTCCTGGACAACATAGGTTAATGATTGCGGCTTTTGGGTCTGGCGGGGTGAAAATTGGGCTTATTAATATAAAATACCAGAGTAAAGAATTGCAGACGATGTCAATTGCATCTATTACACTTTGAAGAAGAGTTTTTCGAGGTCAAAATATATTTCATAGCTACCGATGCTTTTTCCATGGATTCTATGTTACTACGGTTTCATAGTTATGAAATTGCCTTTTGTTGTGTGGGAGATATAACTCTTCTCTCCCTTTTACTTTCCTATTGTAAATTGTGTTTGAATCTAATTTCTCAAGATATTATGGTCATTCCAAGTGACTATAGTTTAGTTGCATCCTATGATAAGTCATGTGTGGTCTATACATTAGCTTTCCTGAATTATTTTTCTTTAAAAAAAATCCTCTTGGACAGAAGAAAATGCAGTTTATGAAGTTACAGGTATCCTGAATAGCATATGTTAATGATCGCGGGTTCTTGAGGTGGCTGGCTAAAAATTGGGGCTCTGTTTTTCCATGCCCTGCAAATAGCACAGAGAGTTGCACGATCATTCCGACCGGTCGTCGCTCGGTTGCATACTTAGCTAGTTTTATGGACGTGGCTTGGCAGATATGTGGTATCGAACTATGGGGTATACATTAGCATTTCCGAATTAGTTTTCTTTAAATGAGGGGTTCCTGGACATAAGACATTGAAATTTATCAAATTATAGGTTTCCTGGACAACATAAATTAAACATAGGAAATATGTAATTTTGCAAAGTAGATATATAAAGCATGCACAGATCCCTCATCCCATACTTAGCTAGTTTTTGCATCGCAGGTTCTCGGGGTGGGCCGCTAAAAATTGAGAATCGGAGAGTTCCTCGATATACAAATTGACCATCGGACTTGCAGACTATTTGAATTTGAAGGCCGTCATGTCCAAAACAATTAGCATTGTCAAAATAGTTTACTTTGTGTATGTCATTGTACATACCCTAGTTAACAAAAAAACACACAAAAAAAATAGTAAGCATTTTTTTGATCGCGGGTTCTCAGGCTAGCAGGCTCTAACTTTGGCCATTGTTGTTCTGTGTCCTACAAATAGCACAAATAGTTCCGTGATATACAAATAGATAATTGGACTTGCGGACTATTTGAATTTCAAGGGCTCATGTGCAAAAAAAATAACATTCTCGAATTACTTTTCTTTACGTATGTTCTACATACGCTCGTCGACAAAAACTGAAAAATAGTAGTAACGTCTGTTACATAGGGATCCATCCTCTCTACATTTAGCGCTTCCCAATACACATTAAATATGCTTTCAAAAGTCAGAATTGACTAGATAGGTTCGAAAAGATGGGATTTAATAACTAGAAAGCTCGAGGACATTTCCCATTAAAATAAATAGACAAGCTAATATTCAACCCTTCCTCGTTTTTTGTTTTGAACAGGCAGGGAAAGTTGAAGACTCAAACACAACGTATTTCCATGGTTATTAGATACTCAATTCACATTCTCTCTATGGATTCTGCCAATGAGTTGTCCATCATATATGACCTTCCTTCTAGGTTGTCAGATGTTTTCTCCCCTTTACTCAAATAATAAAAATGTCATTGAATTTGAAGAACATTGAGTACTAAAGTGCCTTACCTATGAAAGCACATTTTTTCCAGCATTTTGAATTCGCGATTTTTATTTTTTTTTGCTTCTGTAGTTTTAGTTTTCTTAAAATCTTTAGCATAGTTCACGAACGTGTCGCCCACAGAGGGCTTGGCGCCATGTCCCTCTTTAATATTGTTCATTTTGAAATGATGGGCTTTAATAACTGAAAATATCGAGGACATTTCCCATTAAAATGAATGGACAGACGAATATTATGGGATCTGGTAATTTCTTTTTGCTTGAATTTTGAAGTTGCGAAAATAGTTTTCTTTTTTTGTTTCTGCAGTTTTAGTTTTCTTAAAAGCTACAACATAGTTCACGAACGTGTCTCCCACAGAGGCATTCACGTCATGTCCCTCTTTAATATTGTGCATTTTGAAATGATGAGCTTTAATAACTGGAAAGATCGAGGACATCTGCCATTAAAATGAATAGACAACCGAATATTATGGGATCTGGTAATTTCTTTTTGCCTGCATTTTGAATTGGCGAAAATACTTTTTATTTTATTTTTTTTTCTTGTACAATTTTAGTTTTCTTAAAAGCTTCAGCATAGTTCACGAACATGTGACCTACAGAGGCCTTCACGTCATGTCCCTCTTTAATATTGTGCATATCTTAGATGTCAGATTTGAGAATCTACTCGGATATGGGAATTTTAATATGTGTTGCTAGTCACTATTCAGTGTACATATTCAAAAAGATTGGCATTAATAGCTGAAAATATCGAGAACATTTGTCATTAAAAGGAATCAACACAAAATGTATGGAATATTTGTCATCTAGCCTTGCTTTTAAATACTTATTTCCATTTCTCTCTATCATGAAAGAGTTGCGCTTTAGGGTGGCTTCGTTCTAATGTTCCTGGTCATGGACATGTAAGACAACTTAGAGATGCGATCGAGGGAAAAATTAAAGAAGAGAGACTAGTTTTATGTGACGTGAGATTTGAATAAAAAAAAACTCTGTTATATAAGAGAAACTCAGAGAGGACGAAAAAAAGAGAACAAGTATGTCTGGTGTTCTCCTTGTGTTCGATGATTTGGTTGGTTGAAAAGGCTGCCTAGAAATTTGTTTGTTGAACTTCTTTGTTTTATTGCCGGGAATTGTAATGGCTTTTTCAGTCACCTGCAAGATAGTTCTTCGTTTAAGTATATAACATCTTCCAACAACACATATTTGGCCACTGTATCGAATTGTAGAGATCGCACAAGTATTTGTCTTACTCGAAGGCTGGTAACATAATCTGTATGGGTGGATAAAACGACATATTATCACTACGGGAGTTTCTATTTCATATTTTGATGACCTGCATGTGGCTCTGGTAGCCGACTTGATAAAAATCCATGTTCTTTGTCAAATTTTGTTCATTTTACTCTGTATGTAGTTGCAGATTCCACATATTAGGCGTCACCTCCGAACATTCCAAACCTTTCTATGGGCTGCCATACCTCCCCCACTATGAGGAAAGATATATTCTGAAGCATTCTGGTGCATTCTGCAGCATTTGATGCACTTGGCACACCTCAGCTACTCGAAGAAGTTATGTACCCCAATAGATTTTCATTTTTCATCTGGGCTAGATGTTTCTTCCAACTTACTGTAATAAAGCAAAGAAGTTCCACATACAAATCCTCAGGCAGGCTTCTCAACCAAATAGACGATCGAATACAAGGAGAATACCAGTCACTATATACTTGAATTTGTTTCTCCTTCCTTAACTATTGTGACATAAAACAACTCTGTTCACTTTGAAATCAGCCTGAATCGCATTTCTAAGTTGTCTCGGATGTGAATCATCGGGAACATTACAAAGAAAACACCTTAAACCCCAACTTTTCAACGACAGAAGGAAATTAATACTTGACAAATAATGGAATGTTGAATAAGCATCCATTGCAAGCAGGCCATATCTGGAAGAAACGAGGTATTCAAAAAATTGGGATTGATGTACTTCGCAGCACCGATTAAGTACAAAACCCAAAATTGATATTCAACTCGTGTTTTACGAATAAAGAGTTTGAACGTCAAGAAAAGTCTGAAAAAGCTTCATCAATGTACATATCTTTAATTGGTCGACAACAGGCGAAATCGCAATCGATGTCGCAAATATCCTCAACTGTATTTTGTAGCACATCTTATTTGAATATAGAATAATTTCAGTTTATTTCTTAATAGTATTTTCCGATTTCTCGTATTTGTTTTAATTATATTTTGTACCTTCTTCCCTTGTTTCATTAAACATAAAGGACAAGCTTTTGTTTCTAGTCCTCACTACCTCAATCTAAATAAAACCTTGTCTAGTTTTTCTTTACATTTTACATTTAAAATTACTTTTTCATAGGCCATACTTATGTGGCGTCGACTCTGTATTTAAAGAAATAATTTGGAGGACCCGTTTTGCTCCCATTCTCCGGGTTCCGTAAATAGAATGAATTAATGAGTTACAACAAGGAAACTAAACTGTGGATGCAATTTTCCTATAAAGTATGTTGGATAAATTGCAGCTTGTTCTATTTGATAATATTTGTGCATATATACTAATATTAGTACTATTGGAAAAAATACATAAAAATTCCTCTTCGACAAATGTTAGGCAGTTATGTTTGGGTTTGCGGTATTAAACAAATATGTCCAGTGTTCTGTCATATACATCTTGCAGCCTAGGAACTTCCGTAGTTTGCAATTTATGCTTTAATTACTTAAAGTCACAACAAATTTTGATTGCCTTTAATTTAATTTAGATATTGATGTTTATGGAGAGCTGTCATTTGCTAATGTCATTACAACGAATACAAGATGAATAGATGATAATGAATTTATGTCGTTGAGACCACAATGCAAATTCATGTTTCTTATTGCACTATGTACATCTTCCAGTCACAATTTTCCTAGTTTCAACGAAATTTGTGAGCCGAAGAGCATCTTCCAAATTGGGAGATCATTTGCATTTGAAACAGAAACAATCCATTAATATATATTAGTATGAATACTATTCAGATAAATACAAAAACTTTCTCTATTGATAGATAGTAGTATGAATACTATTGAAATAGATATCAAAACTTCGTCTTGGCCAATACTTAGCCAGTTATCTGGACACCAGGCCCCGGGTTCACAGTATCCAGTACCTATGTCCCCTGTTTCATCATATACTTGTTGCAGGCAAAGAACTTCAGTGATGTGCACTTAATACTTTTACTAGTGAGAAGCCAACAGAGGTTCAAAAACATTTCCATTAATAAACGGAAAAAAAAGGTTTTCCCGACTCTGAGATACTTGTCTATTTTCCCATTTTTCTTTTCCCGTTCATTATGGCTTTTTGGTTTTATACTTAGTCGTCTTTCTATGTACGGTGGGATGACATGTCTTCATCTCCATCTATATCCTCGAAAGACGGATCTAACCGACCGTTCCATTCCATACTTAGCCAATTTAATGCCCATCGATGTGGGGCCAACGCTTGCGAGCCCAACTGCTTATTGTTCTGCTATATACACCTTCCATTGAAAACATTTGTGATCTACAATTCTACCGCAGGTTCCTCGTATACATTAACTTCGTTCAAAGTATCTGTTGCTGATATGCATACCTAGCAACTTCGTGTCCTTCCTGACATACATCAACAATGGCCTTACTAGTGACAAGTGGACACAGTGGTACGAAATATACTTCTGTGATCTGCAATTCATGCCTTAACATATCCATCTATACCCTTGCACGATGGATCCAACCGACCACTGTTCCTTTTCATACTATGTCCGCCACTGCAGGGATGTGGCTTGTGAAACGAGCTGCTTATCGTTCCGCTAGATATATCTTGCACTCAAAACATCTGTGATCTACAATTCCAATGCAGGTTCCTTGTATACATTAAGTTCATTCAAAGTATCTATTGTTTCTTTCCATCCCCAACAAATTCACGTCCTTCCTCATATACATCAGCAATTCTCTTACTAGTGGCAAGTGGATATAGTGGTACGAAAGATACTTCCATGATCTTCACTTTATGCGTTAACTGGTGAGAACTTAGCAGGCATTCGCAAGGATTTGCATTAATAAGAAAACACAGATGTTCTTCTGCGAGATACTTGGTTCTTTTTCCCTTCTCTTCTTCCCGGGTATTATCTAGAATTCCACTACGAACTTCTCCATCCTTTTTCCCTTATTTTCTTCTTGTCTATTATGGGACTATAAAATATAGACATGATATTTTATAGAACATGTACAAATTATGCATTCCATACCTAGAGACATTTTGTATCACGGGTTCTCGTTCGGGTGGGCGAGCTCAAATTTGGGCCTCCATTGTTCCGTTCCCTACAAATAACACCCCGAGTTCCACGATATACAAATTCACAAGCACACCTGCGGACTGTCTAACTCAACATTGCACTGTTATTGTTTTGTTTCCTCCAAACAACACTGCTAGTTCCGCGATATAGAAATTGACAAACGGAGTGCAGGATTAGTAGGGTGGAGATTGCCATTTTTTATGGATTCTAATCTCTATGAGGTATCTAACAGTATATAAATAAATATTTTAGTTTTTATTTTTTCCCTGTATAACAGTATATAAAAAATTATTTTGAATACTAAAATATCTCTTAGTTGTGACAACTAGACACCGAGTTATGAATCAGTTGGGATTGCACTCTTCACAATATACAAATTAACTACTGGATTACGACATCGTCTGCTCTTCCATGTTACAAATTATGCATTCCAATGTTTAGAGCGATACAATTAGAAGGTACGGGCCTTGCCTCCTTTGTAGACACTTTCTCAGCCTATTTTGGATCCTCCTATTTCCTGGATCACAAAATATGTAGCTCCAGTGTTGGCGGGTTGACATATGTTTATCTCCATCTATATAATCAGATAACGAATTTGACCGACCTCTATTTTTTTCGATGCTTTCGATGTTTTTCCGTTATATACATATTCCACTCTAAATTTTCGTGATCTACAATTCCACTGCTAACTACTCCGTTCTTTTTCCCTTTTTTTTCTTCCCGTGTATTATGGGACTATAAAGTATGCACATGATATCTTATATAGCATGTACTAATTCCCATGATATTTCATAGAGCATGTACAAATTCCTCATTCAATATCTAGCGACATTATGGATCCTGGGTTCTCGAGAAGGCGGGCTCAAACCTGGACGTCCATTGTTTCGTGGCCTATAAATAGCAGCCACAGTTCCGTGATATATAAATTGAAAAGAGAACCTACAGACTGGCTGACTCAATATTTCACTTCCATTGTTTCATGTCCTCCAAACAACATTCGTAGTTCTGCAATATGCAAATTGACATACGGAATGCAGGACTAGCGGGGTGGAGATTGCCATTGTTTATGGATGCTAGTCCCTATCAACTATCTAACAATATCTTAAAAATTATTTTGAATACTAAATGAGCTCTTAGTACTGACAACTGGACACAGAGGTACGAAACAGTTGGGATTGCACTCTCCACAATAAACAATTAACTACCGGATTCTGACATCGTCCGCTCTTCCATGTTACAGATTATGAATTCAAATTTTTGGAGAAATACAATTAGAAGGTCCGTACCTCACCTCCTTTGTAGACACCTTCTGAACCTTTTTTGGATTCTCCTGTTGTCGGGTTCACGAAATCTACAATTCCAGTGTGGTCACTCTATCACTGCTCACAAATGTTTCAAAGTATCTTTCGCTGCCTTCCATCCCCACTAACTTCCTATGCTTCCGATTTTCCTACCATATCCTCTTTGTTGTTACACGTATTGCACTCAAAAAAGTTGACACATACAATTTGACCCTCGCGCCCTCACCCTCAATGCTTGTACGTTGCAACCCTGTTTTGTAGCTATCTATTTTCCCCTACCCGTGACCTCTGTACTTTCTAACTATGCAATTAGAAACCTTTCATGCTAATAATTGACCATGCAAGAACCCTCAACATTGTCATTAATGGCTGAAAACCTCAAGGAGATCTTCCATTATTATGTATTAAACCAAGATGTGTGGAGAGTTATTTTTTCCCTTCTGATTGTTCATCTCCAACACGTGTCCTCATGTTGGGCTGCTCAAGAAATCTACAATGCTTAATCGCTCATTTCGATATCCAACGTGTTGGAATTTCTATGTATGCAATCAATATTGTTTAATGTTAACAACACATCATGCAACAACCATACAAATTGTCATTAATCAATGAAAGTCTCGAGGACATCTCCCATTCACATGATTTTGACCAAAATTTGCACAGGGTTATATTATCCCTTCCAACTTTTCATTTCATTCATCAGCTGGAACAAATAAATGTTCTTGTAGACTTATGGCACCAGGTCAACATTAGTTTTGTGGAGATATAGTAAATATGTTCGCACAAGAGGACCAGAGCTTTCAGTGGTCCAGGGCATACTTTTACTATTCATCCCGTTCCACCCAAAACAATGTGATTTGGACCTATGGAATCGCTCGTGCAGGTTGCATTCCTGAGGTTTTTGAATCTACGGAGGTGGTCTCTTGGTGAGCCAAAAAATATATTCCAGGCCAAAGAATTATTCCACTGCACGACCATTCTCCTGTTTCTTTGTTGCCTCAGCTCTTCCTCGAGATGTTAAAATTGTCGAACCCAACATTGACGTTCAAAGGACAAGGTTGCAAACAATTTCTAGAAAAACATCATAATGGGTTGAACATCTTAGAATACTTCCTCGAAGACTTGACAACAGTTCCTGAATATATCACAAGGCTGCAGGTAAGTTCCTTTAGAAATCCATTCCAGGAAATTGCTTGGCTGGTTACAAGAATAACGTGACATGCATCCACAACAAGCATTTCCCATATAATTATTTATATTTTGTATTTCATAGTCAACGAAAAATACATTTTCGATTGGGGGAAGCTAATTTCGATTGATCTCTTCTCCCAGTTGTCACGATTCAAAGAATCAAATCAATTTTATATGTCATCCTACTTGATTTTCACAATTGTGTATTGTTGTCTGTTTCCAAAACTTTCTCTTTCCAATAAAATAAACTGTGGATTTGACCCAGTAACATTATGGCATGATGCACTATGGAGACACAAGGCCTCCCATTGTTTTTATGAATTTTTTAATGGATTTGTCTCAGTTATCAAAGATTTACTATTAGGCAAGGATTCTCTGCGGATGTTTGGCCAGGAAACCAAGTTTTTCAATAGGAAGGGCACACTTGAGCAAGAGGAAAATCACAGTGTCCTCATGGTCTTCGGCTCTAAGGAAAATCCTACCTTCCTTCCATGCCACATCACAAACAATATGTTTGTTGTAGAAATAGAAAGGCAATACAACCACTGGTTGCATTTTTTCCATGACAAGAAAAAAAAATAGTTCATTCCTCTACCCTGGAAAGTCGGAGACTTCATGTACAGAAACATCAACAAGATTGACGAGTTTTCCGCCCATTTTAAAAAATTGAACCTAACGTACGCTAAAAGGATAAAAGGGTTCGATCCTAATGGCATTTTTCGATAACATTTACTGGGTGTTGGCTTTAACACCTCTTTTATCCATACACACCTGACCCAATATAGGAACAGTGTCGACAACAATCCTTCTTCTGCCGATTGCGACGTAGAGATATTGAAAAACACCATTGAATTGTACAAACAACATGGAAAAGTATCTAGGGAGAAGAGTACCCAGTCTCCTGCCAACACTTCCAAGAGCACGACATCATAGAGCATCACTTCGACGGTCCACCCCAGTAAGAAAGAAACCCATAAATCCTCAAACAGAGGAGGAGATAAGAACCCTCCTCGCATAAATATTGATAGTTCTCACAAAATTCCAATGGCAAAGAAGAGAAAAAACAATGCAGGGAAGGCAGAGGAACCCCAAATTGAAAGTGGAAAACTGCAACTTGAAATTGAAGATGAGCACATGCAGAAAATTGGGTTGTCCACGGTGGAAATATCAGACACCGACTCTTTTGACATAGATGAATCCTTCATAATCCGGAGCGCTATTTTTGACAGCCAATCTAAAAGTCTGGTCATTGAAAAGAGAGATGTAACAAACAGGAAAGGCAAATATTGTGCAAAGATTAACTTTAGCGAAATGTTGTCGTCCCAAATCTGCCAATTTCACCAGGGAACCGATGGCATTCTTCGTGATTCCATTCGAGGAATTGAGACAGAAAATGCCAGTATGAAACAATGCCTCAACGAATTTTAGCACGCTTTCCTTGCAACTCCAGAATTTTCCATTCCTTTGGCAAAAATCGTGCCTGCTACCACTGTAGTGAATATGAAAGTATCCTCTACCCTCCTTGCATGCTCTAGAGCCCTTGTAGAGAATAACATCAACAAAAGAATGTAGGTAGTTACTGAAGCCTAGAAAACATCGCAAAATTTAGTTTTCTTCGGAAAGAAGGCCAATGGTTTGTTGGAACAATTGGAGACGAATTTAAAAAATGAATAGATTTTCTGTGATTAGGTACTGGCCCCTTTTGTCAGATATGTCGACAACACATCAGAACTGAAAATAAGACAGGAGAAACTCCCCTCGCCAAAGTGCACCAAAAAAATAAAAGCATGCTCGCAAAAGAAAGTTGACAACGCTTATCTCATTGTGAAGTCAAGTAAATAAGTCATATCAGAAAAGGAAGATTTATTCACAAGCCTACTCCAGTTGGACTTAGCCGAAACTACCAATGAGGTTCAATATTCTAACTTAATTCTCAAATCCTTGTGAGTCACCAAAGAAGCCTTCAAGGAACAAGTTGATATTTTAAGGGGGTTTTCTTTCAAAAAGTTGTATAGCATACTTGAACATCATCTAGATGAGCACGAGCGTTGGGTACTAGACTATGCTTCACACAATGAAGAAATTGAACAGACTCTGCATAGTATTTCAATGGATCTAAAGAAATTAGAAAATGACCTTTATGACATAGAAATATGGGATGAAACCAGCACAACCCCCATAAAAATCTACATTGAAGAATGGTTCCAAGAGAGAATGGACGACCTCGTCCAGGAAGGGCAAGAATCGGTCAAAAGGACTACAATGCCCATCGACGACAGCAACAAAAATGCATCGGCTTCATAGTAAGTTTATACTGCCATATTGTTTTGTTTACCAATCCAGTTTAAATCTATGATGTCATCTTCTCTTCTTTATCAATCCACTTATGTCCTCTTTCAATAGAAAATTGTAAGCAAACACTCTTAACTTCCAATTTCTTCTTTTCAGGGCTTCCTCTCTACCGTCGTACACTTCGTTTAATGTTCCTAATTCTTGTACTTATTTCTTTTTATGGTTCGTGGGAGCCCCAATCCCATTCTATATGACAAACACATTTAAATTTCCATAAACATGTAATAGACATTATTAATTTTTGATAAATTCCAAAGAAAACTGATTCGACAATGCCCTTATTGTATACTAAATTTTGGGTTTCCAGGAACCTTTCTTGTTTCTTCCAAATAAAACTAATTCAGATATGCTACATTTCTTGTCTCCTATTGTATGCTAATTTTTTGGTCTCCAACGACGTTGATGTTTTAAATGTTGATGTAATTTCGAAAGATATGTAACAGACATTATTTATTTTATAATAAGTTTTTATTGTATAGTTCGCAATGCCGCTTCACAATTTGTATATCGCAGAACTCTCGATGTTGTTTGTAGGGAACGGAACAACAAAGACCAATTTTTGAAACCACCAACCCAAGAACGTGCGATCCAAAAACTGGAAAAGTATGGAATGACCCCTCCCTTCATGCTTTATAAAACGTGTACAAAGAAAACTAATTCGACAATGCTATATCTTTTTTCTCCAAGAAAAGCCTTAGTTTTAAAGCAAGCTAATTCGGGAAAACATTATTACTATTCTATTGTATAACATACATTAATTTTTTGTAAATTTCTATAGTCCATAACTTCGCCTGTCATTTTGTATATCGTGGAACTGTCGGTGCTATTTGTAGGCCACAGAACATCAGAGACTCAATTTTGAACCCGCCAATTTCCAGAAACATGTAACAGACATTATTATTTTTTTATAAATTACAAAGAAAACTTATTCGACAATGCCCACGATCCAAAAATTGGTGAAGTATGGAATGACCACTCCCTGCATGCTCTATAAAACATGTGCAAAGAAAACTAATTCGGCAATGCTATATCTTTCTGTCAAAGAAAATCCTTACTTTTAAAGCAAACTAAACTTTGTTTGTCATTTTGTATATCGTAGAACTGTCGGTGCTATTTTTAGGCCACGAAACATCAGAGGCCCAATTTTGAAGCCGCCAGACTGAGAACCCGCGATCCAAAAACTGGCTAAGTACGCAATAAGGGATCCATGCATCCTCTATAAAATATCTTCCCCATACTTTATAAAAGTAGAAATTTCATATGTATAAAACTAAATTTCTACTTTATACAAGTACATATTTCGTATGTATAATTTTTTTATTTGTGATGAATTTCTATAGTCTATGTTATTGCACAGTTTGTATCTAGGTCAAAAGGCTAAAAGGTAGAGGCCAAACTGGCGTAACAGGAACCTACCCCACCCAATGTCACCACGATGGGGAGGTTCTTTTTATTTAGGGAGGTTAGCCTAGGGGAGACATCCTCGGTAACTTGGGGTTTTGAAGAGGCCAAAATATAATGGTCAAAGAAGAAGTTGATCCTCACAGGTTACCACCAAGGTTAGATAGTCCGGCTAATCAACAAATAAAGAAGTGTATGCCCAAATGAGAACACCTGCTCGGAACAAGACAGTAGAAAAATAATATATGCAGGCTATAATTCAGTGGGTTAGTACTTCATATAACTATCTGACATCAATATTTAAGCAATTAAAGACAACATATATTAATGAGATCAACATTTTATCAATATAGAAATGGAAAAGTATCAATTCATCAATAACTATTGAGATGATGTATCCAACAATGTATTTAATCAATCTTTTACTCAATAAATGCCTTTAGCCATCATCTAATTGCTTATCATCAAAAGGTGTTGCATCAAGATGGAATAACCAAGTATGACGTCATCTTAGTTAGGGTTAGCTAGTTAGTTAGGGTTTCAAATTTAAAATCTTTGAGAGGTTGTTTGAGCACTATCACTTCAACGTTGTGGATTTAAGATCAGTGCTTAAGGGTAGATGGAGTCAATCAAGGAGAGGATGCAAAGTTGAAGGGATAAAAGGCTAAGGACAAGAGGGAAGGGTTCTAAGGTGCTGCAATGGCAACACCTTAGAATCAAAACTCTAGGGGAAACAGGCTCACTCCAATGTTTCTTAAGCAAGGCCTCGTGCTCTTTCCTCCTTCCTTAGGTCAAACTTGGAAAAATGGCTAGCATAAAAGATAAGTCAAAACAAGAGAATGAGGTGAGGGAGAGTGTTGCAATGGCAAGGCTCTATCACCAAACCTTACAAGATGGATGGCCCTAGGTGTAGATAGCCTAGGCCTGGGATGTCCCCTTCTTCTTAACCTTTAAAAATCACAGCTAGCACAAGGGAAAAGTAAAAAGAGTGTAGCGAAGGCTAGGCTCTTCCTTCCCTCTTCAATGGATGAATATTTCTCTTTTAGGGGACATGAAACAAGGACATACTTCTGTGCTTGTCACCTAGGGTTTTAAATCAACAAATTTTATAAGTAAATGAAAGAATACAAGCCCACAACCATTCAATTAAGAAGTTTTGCAGAAAATACACTTACATATCATGAAGAAATAGCAATGCAAATCCTAGTTGTAAACCTTCCTTCAAGAGAAATGCCAAATATGCCAAAAAAATCCTTCCATCAACAAGTGCGCCTCACTTTAAAAGACAAAATACCCAATAAGGGAGCAAAAATCAGACCTCACAAGAGAGTGAGTTGTGTGTTCCTCTCAAAATGAGGAAAAAACTCCTCAATATATAGTGTGTCATGACCTCTAATTAAAATTAGGTCATTAAAAATAACCGACAAGGCTACAAACCAAAAGAATATTGTTTTTACATTAAATTATTAAATCAAAGCCCTAAATGAGAATAAGCAAAACGTCAAGCCATACCGAGGGAGAGGTTAGCCCTTTTTAGGTCAAAATCTAGCACAAATGACAAAACGTTGGTCCTCTTTGGGCCTCCAAACCCTTCCACATGTGCCAGCTACCCTGTTAGACTACCACACTCTGAAGATGACATCAATGGCTCCTAGGTGATGTCCTGGGCCATCAAAGAGAGATGTTGCACCTGAAGTGGGTCAACACCCCAGGGCTGGGCTCAGCCAAAGGGTCCCGGATGGAACACCCTTCTTCTTCTCAGCTGCAAAAGCTCAATCAATCATTGTCCTATCTCTGCCCCTCATATGGTCCCATCAACCATCTAATGGGATCTTCATCCCCATGGAGGTCCAAACTAATCATCTCCCCATGTGTACCGGTCCAACTGATACCTATCTATCGGGCATGGTCCTGCACATCAAAAACTTCACCCTCCATGGGCTCATTAGTCACAGGGATCATAGCAATGTTAATCATGTTTCATGATTAAGGTTATCAAACATATGCATAAAAACCCTGATATATCATTCAATAGCTCAAAGATATTACAAAGACCTACAATTCAGTGGCGAAGAAAAAGACAAAATACCCTATTGGGCTAGTATCCATAAGGAAAGGAAAATCTCCAAGGGGTATCATCCAAGCCATGTAAAACAAGGTGATGTGGTCAAGGGATGTCCAATCATGTGGGTAGAGTGAAAGACAGGGATGCATGATATTACCTATGGGTGCCTTTGTAGAAGGCGAGTTGTACCCGTCATGGATGCAATTCTTTCCAAGCCCTTTATTTCCTTTATTATTTTCTTTTCTTTATTTTCTTTTTTATTTCAAGGACTAACTAGAGGACACTGCCTTGGCGTGTTGACTAGAGCTAACAATGTTACCCACAAGCACTTTCATCAAGATGATACGGCTGGCTCATGATGAGAACCCCTTTCCCTTGGCCATGCAACCAAAGGTCACTGCCCTGGTGCGGTAACTAGATAGTGGCAATTTCATACTGTTAGGTACCCATGAACATAATAGGCTGGCTCATGATGAGACACCCTATCCTCTTGGCTAGGTCTTGTTTTGTTATTTTTCTTCGGGTCCCTCTTATTTCTTACTTAGAGGATTTTTATTGCCTTCTCAGGGATCCCTAGGCGAGGCATGTCTAGGTTTCATTTTTATGGCTTTTATCTTTTACCAGTTGCTTTTACCTTATGGGCCTTTAGCCCCTTCTTCCCACGAGATAAGGTGAAAACCCACAAATAGATCATCGTAATGCTCGGACTAGGGGAATGGGAGAGATGAGTGGGAGATAAGATGAAAAAGTGATGACATGATGGGATTCGTCGATGACTCTTCAGAAATCCCCCCTGTGGAAAACCAAAACCTATGGGTACAGGTTTGCTAAGGCACCCTGTCAATCCCCCCAACAATGGTCAAGTGGGTTAATGTAAGATCCAAGCAGTTTCCAGAAATAAAAGGAGTAATATCTGTATATCTAAAGGTTATAATGATCAAAGGTGAGACATACCATGATACCTGGACCAATTACCTCATGGAGCAAGAGCCTTTTCTGATACAATACCAGGCCAATGGTGATGGATGTTGCTGCTACTGACAAGGAAAGTCTGATGAAAGAAGAGAAGGATGAGCCCTCCAGGGCTATGCTCAATTCAATCCTTCTCTCGGTACTCCATGTCTAGGACCTATGGGCCTCGAGACATGATCTCCTAGTTATCCCTAGAAATTAGGGATAACATCTCGCTCCAACTTGGGGACATGTGCTCACTGTAGAGCGCATCAGAACATCAACTTCTCTAGCATAAATTGCAGACCTGCTCAACTCGAAAAGGTCATCAGTAACAAAGGTGGGGTGGTATTGCCACCCTGTAATATATATATATGTATATTACTGAAATAAAACAATCAGTATGCAAGTGAGGAAGAAAACTATGATGAAATGCAAATGTTATAATACATGGAAAATGCCTACCTACCTATACTTACCGGTGGAGTCAGGTCCCACCACCTTGGTGGGGTTTGAGGAGGTGCCTACTGATGGGTAATGGGTGCCTTCTTCCTTCGAAAGTGGACAGATAGTATGAGTTATCAATTGATTCCATTCCAACTTTGAAAGGTCTGAGCCATGACTACGTGCTTCCTTTTACATTAGTTGGCTCTCCTTTCTGAGTATCCCACATCCATACCATATCTCCCTCCTTATACTTTCTGACTTTGTATTTCGTCATTCCCTAAACAACCCTGGTGTATTGCACTGAGGGAGGTGGGTGGGCTTCCGCTGTAAAGACTTCTTGTTGAGATGGGAAGATTTGTATGTCATCTTCATTTTTCTTTAGTATTTTCACCGTCCCAACTTCTTTGTTCTTGAATTCATCTAGGAGTTGTTGGTATTCTTATTTCTTGGGCCATTCGATCTAATCAAAGTCTTCCTCTGTTGCAAAGGGCATGTCTTCTGGAGAATATTTTTGAAGAGTTTGTATCATATCGTCTTGCGTTTTATCATTTTTTGCGAGATGAACAATATGTTGCATGTGGTCCCCAGTTATTGGCACATTAATTAGACGTCCCATCATTCCATCTTTCAAAGGTAATCACAAAAAGGTGAGGTCCATTTCAAGGGAACTGCCTATCATTGTGCCAAACTTCCTAGATAACAACATTCCCCACACATCTAGGACATCAACCACTATAATGTCAATGTCGACTTCTTTCTCGGGGTATTCTTTTAAGTGCACTTAAACATTTTCAACCACCCCATGTGTGGGTATTGCTTTAGATTCGAAACCACACACACTCCTGTAATGCCTAGTGACCTTCAAGCCCATTTTTTGCATGACTTTAAGAGACATCATGTTAGCACCAACACCTGTATCTAGCATGCAATTGTTAAGATATTTGTTGTTCATTGTTAAAGTCATGACGAAGGGAGGGTTTTCACCATACTGGACCCTGAATAGGTCATCTTGCAACATAATAGATGGGTCCATAGGTTCATCTGATCCTGAAAAGAAAGTATCAAAGCGTTCTTTGATGGATGGGATCTTGATTGCTTCTCTTAGGGGAACATGCACATGCATATTTGTTAACTCCCCTTCAAAGTCAAATTTAAAGTCAACCTTACCAGTCTTGGATGTCCTAGGAAGAAGCACCTCAAGAGGTGGGGTTTTCGGCTGATCAACGGTAGGTTGTTTCGGGTTCTTCCTTTTGTATACCCGAACTTTCTGTTTCTTTAGCTTTTCTCGTGATTCCTGGTCCAGGTTGCTTATTACTACCATTCTTTCTGCTTTGGCTGCTTCCCTCATGGCTTGTTGATGTTCTATATCTGTGATATTTGTCCGAGGAAAGTTCATGAAGCAGTCGATGTTGTTGACTTTTTGCTAGCTAGCATTATAAGGGAATTCATGCTCCCAATGTGCTTCACTACACTCCAGGCACCAAGGGTTTTCATCAACAATGTTTGTAGGGGATAAGGTGTTTGGAAATTCATGCTCATTCTTTGGCTTGTAAAATTGGTTCCCTTTCTGGAATTTCCCTTTGAACGGAGGCCTAGGTGCTTGGATATGATATTTTTCAAGTCTAACAATACAACTCATCATTTCTTCCTGATTCTTTCTGATGCCATTGATGGAGGCTTGTAATTTGTTGATACTGGCACATAAATCTGAAGTAGGCTCAGCGTTGTGTACTATCTTCTTCTTGGTGTCTATTCTCCCCCTTAGGTTAGCAAAAGGCTCAATTTTAGATGAAAGGAGGTTTCCTTCTATCTAGGTGGTGAGCTCTTGGGATTCTTGATTGGACTGGGGCTTTTTGTCTCTAAGAAGATACCCTAGTTGGCCATTGAAAGATCTAGTGTAAATATGAACAAGGCAGTCATCTTTTGGGTGATGGCTTGTAGGAATTCTTTGTAGCAAAGTCTCGAATCTGGTGTGAAACTCTTGAATGGACTCATTCTCATATTTAGAAAGGTTATTCAATCATGTGAGAAGCATATTAGGGTGTTCTTTGATACTCCATCTTTTGAGAAAGGCCTCTTCAAGTCTACCCATGGTCTTGATGCTTCCATCAGGAAGGATAAGGTACCAACACCTTGAGGCATCATAAAGAGTAGCAGAGAACAACTTCATGAACAAATCTTCAGCATACTCACTGATGGGGTGAAGCTGAAAGAATGCCCAAATATTTCTCATATGCTCTTTGGCACTAACTACATCAGTACTGGTGAATTTAGGCAGCCACTTTTCATACTTGGGTGGCATTTGCATAGGGTAGCATGGTATGGCTGACATGTCTAATGGCCTGAAAAGGGTAGATGAGCATTGTCTTTGATTGTTGGTTGGGTTTGTTGTATCGGTCTGAGAGGTAGACATGATTCTTAAAGGAAGGCTCTTCCCGAAAAGTGATTTGACAATGTGAGAGTTTAAGGGAGGCTTCCTTCTGAAAGATAAAGGAGGATTGTTGAATCTCCTTCTAGTTTGTGGAGTCGCCAGATAGTTTACTTGAAACTACCAAAGAAAAAGGGGGAAAACACCCTAGTGGAGTCCCCAGGTAATCTTGTAAGAAAATCTCTTTGAGGCAAGGCTTACCAAAAAGGTTTGACGTTTGAGGAGAATTGCCTCGGTGTTCCCAAACAACGGCACCAAAATGTTATCGCACAGTTTGTAGGTAGGTCAAAAGGATAGAAGGTAGAGGCCAAACTAGCGTAAAAAGAACCTACCCCACCCAATGTCACCACAATGGGGAGGTTCTTTCTATTCAGGGAGGTTAGCCCAGGGAAGACGTCCCCGATAACCTGGGATTTTGAAGAGGCCAAAGTATAAAGGTCAAAGGAGAAGTTCCTCCTCACAGGTTACCACCAAGGTCAGATAGTCTGGCTAATCAGTCAATAAAGAAGTGTATGCCCAAATGAGAACACCTACCCAGAACAAGACAATAGAAAAATAATATATGCAGGCTATAATTTAGTGGGTTAGTACTTCATATAAATATCTAACATCAATATGTAAGCAGTTAAACACAACATATATTAATGACATCAATGTTTTATCAATATAGCAATGGAAAAGTATCAATTCATCAATAACTATTGAGATGATGTATCCAACAATGTATTTAATGAATCTTTTACTCAATAAAATCCTTTAACCATCATCTAATTTCTTATCATCAAAAGGTGTTGCGTCAAGATGGAATAACCAAGTATGATGTTAGCCTAGTTAGGGTTAGCTAGTTAGTTAGGGTTTCAAATTTAAAAGTTTTTAGAGGTTGTTTGAGCACTATCACTTCAACATTGTGGATCTAAGATCAATGCCTAAGGGTAGATGGATTAAATCAAGGAGAGGACACAAAGTTTAAGGGATAAAAGGATAAGGGCAAGAGGGAAGGGTTCTAAGGTACTACAATGGCAGGGCCCTAATATCAAAACCCTAGGGGAAAGAGGCTCACTACAATGTTGCTTAAGCAAGGCCTCATGCTCTTTCCTCCTTCCTTAGGTCAAACATGGAAAAACGGCTAGCATAAAAGATAAGTTAAAACAAGAGAATGAGGTGTGGGAGAGTGTTGGAATGGCAAGGCTCTATCACCAAATCCTAGAATATGGATAGCCCTAGGTGTAGCACACCTTTTCTGATACTAAGGTTTAATCACTCTTAAAAGAAGACTATAACACCACTTTGTACATAACTCATACAGATGTTATTTAACCCACATTCATTTAAACAATAAACACATTCAACATAGAGTATTCATATGAATTACTGCCATAATCAACAAGCAATTAGCATTTCATATTAATTCATATACACAGCGGAAAACATGATACATAAGCAACACAGTCATGCAAAACATGATTAAAGCATAATCAGATACTTATCTTTATCAATGGTAGATTCCACCAACCAAGTGCAGGCCTTCCACGAACCTCCCAGCCTTAGACCACACTACTCATCAGCTCAGTAGTGGGTCACCCCCGAGTTGGAACTAGGCTCCACCCCAAGACAAGGAATACTAGGCTAGCTAAGGTTACAGGGAAAACAACACACAACCACAAGGAAGTAATTCTCTCCCAGGAACTTCCCATGCTCACTGCCCACAGACCCTCATTCCCCACATGCCTGTTCCACCCCAGGAGAATACACCTTCTCTGTCACCTAGACAGTCCTTCTACTGCTAATCTCCCTTGACTTGGGTTACAGGAACAGGTCGGGCCAAAAGTCTCCGGGCTCTATGGAAGCTACAGTGTTCCTTCCAGGAGTCCTCTCCTTCCTCCACGCACTCTCTCACCTAGAGAGAATCACTCACAGGCCAACAACCTATTCTACCAACCTCAATCACCTCTCTCACCTGGAGAGAGTGTTGTACCACTGGCCAATAAGACCCCATGCAGTCCAGCACTACGTGGTCATAACAACCCACAGGGAAAACAGACACGGGATTTCCAACAGGTTCAACAATGACAGGTCACTTCTTATTTCCCAATCCACCAACACAGGTTAGACTCATGCTCTGGTTTTCGGGGATGCGTGATAAACAATCCACGCAGGGGTCAACGCAGGTTTGAACTGTTCAGACAGGGGATGTACCGGCTATCCCTAAATAAACACAGATACACGCCTTTTCAGTTCAGAGGATGCACGAGGGTTTCTCTACAAGAGTCAAACCAGTTCACCTTCTGGCAGTCCGAGGGTCGAATGGAGGAGGAGGAACCTTTCTCACAGCTCACCCTGGCCGTTTATTCACATGTGTCAGGGTTGACACTTGTCACCCATGGAACTGCATGCGTTCCACCAGCACGCGTCTCCATTTCATGTTCTCCCCTTGCTAGAAACTTAGGATAAAACATAAAGTGCACATGTCTTTTGGGATAATATTAAAATATTATTCCCAGGCTTAAGCCCCCTAGGCTTAGCCCCCAGGCTCAACACTTAGCCCCTTTTCCCACCTTCAACCCCTAATTCCTTTCCCACTATGTGGATGCTCAGTCCCCCTTCACTCATTCATCGTGGTCGGTCTTCACCTCGCGGTGTTTATATTTTATTAAATGTTCTGCACACATACAATTACAACAACATGCTCCTGGCCTTCAACGCTTAGGCTCCCTGGCCTAACAAACACATAAGCCTCCAGCTTATAAGAACTTGTCTCACCAGCCTATAAATCATAATTACAATTCCTTTCAGAACTTGGTTTACAACGGGGCTCAGCCTTGGGGACACTATATTTCCCCTCCCCTTATTTTTGCACTGTCCTCAGTGCAACTTACACTGTCTCTGCAAGCCTTTCAAAATTT
>SNQJ01S0084703.1:0-10309 GCA_010110895.2 Picea sitchensis | reverse complement strand
AAGTTCTTTGTCATTTGCAATCAACATATTCCCCAACAATTATCATTGGCTATTCCCTATATCATCCAAATGAACATAACATGTAGGAGCAATCAAGTGGCTAACCCCATGATCAAGTAGTACATTAATTTCATTTAAAACTATGTCAATAACATGTGTTTCCTCTTAAGAGGTCACAGGTTCAAATCCAGAGGGGGGTAGGGTATGTATACCTTTGTAGACTTTACCAGTCAAATCACTGGGCGGAGGGGGGTCCCTTGTCCCACAAACAAGGGGGTCTCATACACCAATTTGGTGTGTTGGCTTGGACGTGACCTTAAAAACAGATTATTATTATTATTATTAATACACAAATTCCCATGATGGGCACACTATCACAACTTCATGTCATTTCGTTATATATCAATGTCGATATTGGATTCAATTATGGCTTCTAATTGAAGTTGCACAGCTTTGAATTCATAACAATTGGCATATAACTATATAATCGTGACAACATATACAAAATCATATAAGTCGATCATAAAGTATCACACAAAACATAAACAAAAAAATCAAATATGCTAGCTACAGGGAAATAACATCATCTTCAACATACTCCTATGCTACCAAAACCTAAACCCCCTAGCTTCCTTACTACACAACCTTTCTGGTATATAAACTAGTATGAAACCTTTGGGGAATTCTCTCAAGATGTTTCCTAGCTGCTAAGTAACCTGGTTTGTGTTCATGTTCAAATTCATGGAACAATGAAGCTCAAAAAAAGTTCATCTCTGCAAAGAAATAAGATCAAATTTACCATTACGTTCGATAGAAATAATTAATTGAATTCCATTATAACTTCATATATTCAAACATATATATATCTATTAACATCAAATTTGACCCAAAAAGATGTCAAATTAAAAGTCAAGATGAATACATACATGCATACATAAATATATTGTTTTGTTTTTAAATTTTTGAAGTTAAACAAAACAATGAAAAGGGTACAATAAGGGTGGGAAAGTGTCCAAGTATGATCCAACACAGATCAGAGAATCGATGTATGAAACAAAAATCACTATGTTGTCATATTTCCCAGAAACGCAACATCAATAAAAAACACGGCGCCAACCTTGGAGAGGACTTTTGAAATCCTTCCACTACTCCAAATCCATCTCCGAAAGGATCAATGGAAACCTGAGGGTATCTATTTGTCATTATATGCCTCAATAAAATCAAATGGACACCTTTTGATAGAGAAAAACATGTTTTTCCGAAGTTATTCCTAGAAGTGCAGCGAAGGTCTTGAAAAAGTGGCAGTGACCTGTTTTTTATCATGTTTTTTGGATTTTTATTCAACACTATGATTTGAAATTTCCAACAGAGTATATATATGTGAATTACAACTCAAAACCTATCCAAGAATGTAATATTTTCATCATTTATATGTCTGAGAGAAAGCGCAATGTGGCCACACTGTACTTATGTACATCAAAACTGTCAAAATACCAAAAAATTAAAAAAATTGCCAGAATTGTCAAAATTCCTTTCAATTTGTTTATGGGACTCCTTGTGTGATGGGTTTACACAATCAGTGATGCATCATCCAATATATCAAGTCTATCTCTCCTCTTTGGCTTCATTAGGGATTTCCTTAGCCTATTTTTCATGTTTTTGAGCTAACTTTGGAATCACTACAGTTGAATTGTGTTTTAAACTCCAAAATGGTACAATAAGGGTGGGAAAGTGTCTAGGTATGAGCCAACACAGATCAGAGAATCGATTTCTAAAAAAAAAAAACACTATGTTTTCATATTTCCCATAAATGCAACATCAATAAAAAAACGCAACACCAACCTTGAAGAGGACTTTTGAAAGCCTTCCACCACTCCAAATCCAGCTCTAAAAGGCTCAGTGGAAACTTGAGGGTATCTAGTTTTCATTAGACACCTCAATAAAATCAAATGGACACCTTTTGACAGAGAAAAATATGTTTTCCCAAAGTTACTCCCAGAAGAGCAACGAAGGTCTTGAAAAAGTGGTAGAGACCTGTTTTTTTATCATTCTTTTTGGATTTTTCTTCCACACTGTGATCTGAAATTACCAACAGAGTATAAATATGTGAAGTAAAACTCAATACCTATACAAGCATGTAACATTTTCATCATTTAGATCGTCTGAGAGAAAGCGCAGTGTGGCCACGTTGTGCTTTTGTACATCAAAACTGTCAAAATACCAAAAATTTCAAAAATCTGCCAAAACTGACAAAATTCCTTGCAATTTGTTTCTAAGAATCCTTGTGAGATGGGTTTACACAATCAATGATTCATCATCTAAGATATTAAGTCTATCTCTCCTCTTTGGCTTCTTTAGGGCTTTCCTTAACCTCTTTTTCATGTTTTTGAGCTAACATCAAAATCACTACATTTGAATTGTGTTTTAAACTCCAAAATGGTAAAATAAGGGTGGGAAAGTCTCCACATATGAGCCAACATGGATCAAAGAATCGATGTCTCAAAAAAAAAATCACTATGTTGTCATATTTCGCAGAAACGAAGCATCAATAAAAAACAAAACACCAACCTTGGAGAGGACATTTGAAAGCCTTCCACTACTCCAAATCCACCTATGAAAGGCTCAATGGAAACCTGAGGGTATCTAGTTGTCATTAGACACCTCAAAAAAATAAAATGGACACCTTTTGATAGAGAAAAATATGTTTTCCCAAAGTTACTCCCTAGAAGCGCAGCAAAGGTCTTGAAAAAATGGCAGGGACCTGTTTTTTATCATATTTTTTGGAGTTTTCTTCAACCTTGTGATCTAAAATTGACAAAAGAGTATATATATGTGAAGTACAGATCAATACCTATCCAAGAATTTAAATTTTTATATGTGAAGTATAGGCCACGTTGCGCTTCTGTACATCAAAACTGTCAAAATACCAAAAATTTCAAAAATTTACCAAAATTGTCAAAATTCTTTGCAATTTGTTTCTGGGACTCCTTGTGTGATGGGTTTACACAATTAGTGATGCATCATCCAAGAGATCAAGTATATCTCTCCTCTTTAGATTCATTAGGTATTTCCTTAGCCTCTTTTTCATATTTTTGAGCTAACTTCAGAATCACTACAGTTGAATTGTGTTTTAAACTCCTAAATGGTACAATAAGAGTGGGAAAGTGTCTAGGTATGAGCCAACACAGAAAAAAGAATCGATGTCTGAAACAAAAAAGCACTATGTTGTCATATTAGCCAGAAACGCAACATCAATAAAAAATGTAGTGCCAACCTTGGAGAGGACTTTTGAAAGCCTTCCACTACTCCAATTCCATCTCTGAAAGGATCAATGGAAACTTGAGGGTATCTAGTTGTCATTAGACACCTCAAGAAAATCAAATGGACACCTTTTGAGAAATAAAATATGTTTTCCCAAAGTTACTCCCAGAAGTGCAACGAAGGTCTTGAAAAAGTGGAAGAGACCTGTTTTTTATCATGTTTTTTGGAGTTTTCTTCAACCCTGTGATCTGAAATTGTCAAAAGAGTATATATATGTGAATTAAATCTCAATACCTATCCAAGAATTTAAATTTTCATCATTTAGATCATCTGCGAGAAAGTGTAGCGTGGCCACGTTGCACTTATGTACATCAAAATTGTCAAAATACCAAAAAATTTCAAAAAATTGCCAAAATTGTCAAAATTCCTTGCAATTTGTTTCTGGGAATCCTTGTGTGATGGGTTTACACAATCAGTGAGGCATCATCCAAGAGATGAAGTATATCTCTCCTCTTTAACTTCTTTAGGGCTTTCCTTAGCCTCTTTTTCATGTTTTTGAGCTAACTTCATAATCACTAGAGTTGAATTGTGTTTTAAACTCCAAAATGGTACAATAAAGGTGGGAAAGTGTCTAGGTATGATCCAACACAGATTCGAGAATCGATGTCTGAAACAAAAAATCACTATGTTGTCATATTTCCCAGAAACACAACATCAATAAAAAAACTCAATGCCAACCTTGGAGAGGACTTTTGAAAGCCTTCCACTACTCCAAATCCATCTCTAAAAGGCTCAATGGAAAATTGAGAGTATCTAGTTATCATTAGACACCTCAATAAAATCAAATGGACACCTTTTTATAGAGAAAAATATGTTTTCCCAAAGTTACTCCCAGAAGCGCAGGGAAGGTCTTGAAAAAGTGGCAGAGACCTGTTTTTTATCATGTGTTTTGGATTTTTCTTCAACAATGTGATCTGAAATTTCCAACAGAGTATATATATGTGAATTAAATCTCAATACCTATCCAAGCATGTAACGATTTCATCATTTAGATTGTCTACGCTGCGATTATGTACATCAAAATTGTCAAAATACCAAAAATTTCAAAAATTTGCCAAAATTGTCAAAATTACTTGCAATTTGTTTATGGGACTCCTTGTTTGATGGTTTTACACAATTAGTGATGCATAATCCAATATATAAAGTCTATCTCACCTCTTTGGATTCTTTATGGATTTTCTTAGCCTATTTTTCATGTTTTTGAGATAACTTCGGAATCACTATAGTTGAATTGTGTTTTAAACTCCAAAATGGTACACTAAGGGTGGGAAAGTGTCCAGGCATGAGCCAACACAGATCAAAGAATCGATGTCTAAAACAAAAAATCACTATGTTGTCATATTTCCCAGAAACGCATCATCAATAAAAAACGCAGTGCCAACCTTGGAGAGTACATTTGAAAGCCTTCCACTACTCCAAATCCAACTCTGAAAGTCTCAATGGAAACCTGAGGGTATCTAGTTTTCATTAGACACCTCAAGAAAATAAAAAGGACACCTTTTGATAGAGAAAAATATGTTTTCCCAAAGTTACTCCCAGAAGAACAACGAAGGTCTTGAAAAAGTGGTAGAGACCTATTTTTTATCATGTTTTTTGGATTTTTCTTCAACACTGTGATATGAAATTGCCGAAATAGTATATATATGTGAAGTAAATATCAATACCTATCCAATAATATAACTTTTTAATCATTTAGAGCGTCTGAGAGAAAGCGCAGAGTGGCCACGACGCGCTTTTGTACATCAAAACTGTCAAAATACCAAAAATTTTTAAAAAATGCCAAAATTGTCAAAATTCCTTGCAATTTGTTTCCTGGACTCCTTTTGTGATGGGTTTACACAATCAATGATGCATCATCCAAAATATCAATTCTATCTCTCCTCTTCGTCTTCTTTAGGGATTTCCTTAGCCTCTTTTTCATGTTTTTGACCTAACACCATAATCACTACAGTTGAATTGTTTTTTAAAATCCAAAATGGTACAATAAGGGTGGGAAAGTATCCAGGTATGAGCCAACAAATATCAAAGAATCAATGTCTGAAACACAAAAGAACTAGGTTTTCATATTTCCCATAAAAGCAGCATCAATAAAAAACGCAGCCAACCTTGGAGATGACTTTTGAAAGCCTTCCACTACTCCAAATCCAGCTCTGAAAGGATCAATGGAAACCTGAGGGTATGTAGTTTTCATTAGAAACCTCAATAAAATCAAATGGACACCTTTTGACACAAAAAAATATTTTTTCCCAAAGTTACTCCTAGAAGCACAGCGAAGGCCTTGAAAAAGTGGCAAAGACCTATTTTTTATCATGTTTTTTGGAGTTTTCTTCAACACTATGATCTGAAATTGCCAAAAGAGTATATATATGTGAAGAAAATATCAATACCTATCCAATAATTTAACTTTTTCATCATTTATATCATCTGAGAGAAAGAGCAACGTGGCCATGCTGCGCTTCTGTACATCAAAACTGTCAAAATACCAAAAAATTCAAAAATTTGCCAAAATTATCAAAATTCCTTGCAATTTGTTTCTGGGACTCCTTGTGTGACGAGTTTACACAATAATTGATGCATCATATAAGATATCAAGTATATATCTCCTCTTTATCTTCTTTAGGGCTTTCCTTAGCCACTTTTTCATGTTTTTGAGCTAACTTCATAATCACTACAGTTGAATTGTGTTTTAAACTAAAAAATGGTACAATAAGGGTGGGAAAGTGTCTAGGTATGAGCCAACACAGATCTAAGAATCAATGTCTGAAACAAAAAAGCACTATGTTGTCATATTTCCCAGAAACAAAACATCAATACAAAATGTAGCACCAACCTTGGAGAGGACTTTTGAAAGCCTTCCACTACTCCAAATCCAACTCTGAAAGGGTCAATGGAAACCTGAGGGTATCTAGTTTTCATTAGACACCTAAAGTAAATCAAATGGACACATTTTGATAAAGAAAAATATGTTTTTCCAAAGTTTCTCCAAGAAGCGCAACAAAGGTCTTCAAAGAGTGGCAGAGACCTGTTTTTTATCATGTTTTTTGGAGTTTTCTTCAACACTGTGATCTGAAATTGCCAAAAGAGTATATATATGTGAATTATAGCTCAATAAATATCCTATAATTTAACCTTTTTCATCATTTAGATCCTCTGATAGAAAGTGTGGCGTGGCCATGTTGCGCTTTTGTACATCAAAACTGTCAAAATACCAAAAATTTCAAAAATTTGCCAAAATTGTCAAAAATCCTTGCAATTTGTTTCTGGGACTCCTTGTGTGATGGGTTTACACAATCAATGATGCATCATCCAAGAGATCAAGTCTATCTCTCCTCTTTATCTTCTTTAGGGCTTTCCTTAGCCTACTTTTCATGTTTTTGAGCTAACTTCATAATCACTACAGTTGAATTGTGTTTTAAAGTCCAAAATGGTACAATAACAGTGGGAAAGTGTCCAGGTATGAGACAACATAGATAAGAGAATCGATGTCTGAAACAAAAAATCACTATGTTGTCATATTTCCCAGCAACGTAGCGCCAACCTTGGAAAGGACTTTTGAAAGCCTTCCACTACTCCAAATCTGAAAGGCTCAATGGAAACCTGATGGTATATATTTGTCATAATAAACCTCAATAAAATCAAATGGACACCTTTTGATATAGAAAAATATTTTTTCCCAAAGTTACTCCCAGAAGCGCAGTGGAGGTCTTGAAAAAGTGGCAGAGACCTGGTTTTTATCAT
Organism: Picea sitchensis; assembly: GCA_010110895.2. Classification (NCBI taxonomy): domain Eukaryota; kingdom Viridiplantae; phylum Streptophyta; class Pinopsida; order Pinales; family Pinaceae; genus Picea; species Picea sitchensis. The sequence continues at coordinate 3,250 of SNQJ01S0084703.1, read as the reverse complement.
GTGTTTTGGATTTTTCTTCAACACTGTGATCTAAAATTGCTAGAAGAGTATATATATGTGAATTACATATCAATACCTATCCAATCATGTAAATTTTTCATCATTTACATCCTCTGAGAGAAAGCACAGCATGGCCACGCTGCACGTCTGTACATCAAAACTGTCAAAATACCAAAAATTTCAAAAATTTGCTAAAATTGTCAAAATTCCTTGCAATTTGTTTCTGGGACTCCTTGTGTGATGGGTTTACACAATAAGTGATACATAATCCAATATATAAAGGCTATATATCCTCTTTGGCTTCTTTAGCTCTTTCCTTAGCCTCTTTTTCATGTTTTTGAGCTAACTTCAGAATTACTACAGTCAAATTGTGTTTTAAACTCCAAAATCTCAACCCTACAAAGTTGAGACCCCTAATATAGATTTATTTTCATTGGAGGAAAGATGCATAAGTTTAAACACATATTTGACATATAGTGAACCTACAAATATTGATAAGCAAGTGTATATCACTAATCAACCCTTGATCACTTTATCGAATGTGTTTTGTTGGCCAAAAGTTCTATCTCTATAACTGAACCCAATGATTTTGAAATAAAAAAACCAAGACATATGGCCTTCATTAGATGTCACTACATTTTGGATAATGCCATCACCATAGGGGAGGTGATGCAATGAGATAAATGCTTGGTTATATATTCCATGATCATCAAAATCATTTTCACTAATTCATATGATATAGTGGAATTTTATTTCAATATCAACATTCTTAATGTCTTTGGTTTCAACCATTCTTCACAAATTTTGTGGATACCATTTTTGTTGTTGTCATGATAAATGATTTTTCAACAAGGAAAGATGTAATAAAATTTTCCACTTCAAGTTGATCACAATGTTTTCATTTGGGTGCCTTCCCTGCATGTTATGGTTGTAGAATAATTTGATATATTCTTCAAAATAGGACAACTTAGGGAATTATACAAGGGTATCTCCTTACTATATCTTGAACAAATACTCAAGACCTTGTTATGGGATAAGTACAATGATGAGGAGGGTTTTCATAGAGTTATATAGACCTTTCTAGACACATGAGCATGCATGTGTTCCTAGTGAGTTATCAGTTTCACGGAAGGGCATGAAGCATGGAAAATTAACTCAATATAGCTAGTGATCTCATTTAATTAAAAACAATGCGAGGAATATAAAGAATACTATAGTTTTAGATATTGAATATCCTTATATCTATGATCAATATCCTTTTCAAGAGAGTTTAAAAGAGATTAGGATAATCTCTAGTTTCTCTTTCAAGAATATCTTCATTTCCATAAAAACAATTATATTGTGCATAATGATTAATATCCTTATTAAGAGGGTGTACAAGAGACTAAAATGATTGAACTTAATTAAGAACAAATGAGAATTTCAAAAAACATTTCCCAAAAGGGTCCTCCACTCATACATAGAATCAACCAAACAAAGCCTAATAAGGCTTCTCACCTTTCTCTCCAAAACTATGTAGTCTTTTCTTTCATAACATAGGTTTTTGTTCCAAATACTACAACCCATTGATGTCAATATATGAACAAATCTTCATAATGATATTCCACAACTAAAATTTAATGACATTAATCTTTTCCATTTATAGCCTTAATGTGCTCACTATTTTCTTGCAACATGATTTCCTTTTGTGCAAGGTTAGATAAAAAAACATTGTCCCTAAAATCTAGGATCTAAGGAGATAAGGGTATGCTACCAAATAAAAGGAAGAAAAAGTATAGAATATGCTTCCTAATCTAATTCACAAGAGAAGAATGTATAGAAAATATAAACAAACAATCATAGAAAACAAATAACACATAAACATCCAAAAATTACACAATAATGTTTTGGGGAAAACCCTTTTGGGAAAAATACCCACACAGCAAAGCAAGATCAAATTATTATTTAGCATCAAGTTCCAATGCCTTTATAGAGCTTCTCTCTTAATAGATGGATCAACAAAATTCAAGTTCTAGAGAAATTATGGTATCATAATGGTACTTTCAATAACCTCTCTCTCTATCTGTGCATCCAACTCAAGAACAAAGTATATATATGTGAATTAAAACTCAATACCTATCCAAGCATGTAACTTTTTCATCATTTAGATCCTATGAGAGAAAGTGCAACGTGGCCACGCTGTGCTTCTATACATCAAAACTGTCAAAATACCAAAAATTTCAAAAATTTGCCAAAATTGTCAAAATTCCTTGCAATTTGTTTCTGGGACTCCTTGTGTGATGCATCATCCAAGAGATCAAGGATATATATCCTCTTTGTCTTCTTTAGGGCTTTCCTTAGCCTCTTTTTCATGTTTTTGAGACTAATTTTGCAAATCAGGTTCCTGGTGAAATAGTGTCTCGCCATGTTTCTCTGTAGCTTGGTGTCTCTGTTGGCCCTCTTCAATATCTTCTCCAAGTATTCATTTACTCTCCCAAGCCAATACTCCTTGTTCTTCTCAAACTCATCTTCTTGTAGACTCATCAATGTTTCACCTTTGTCTTTTTCCTTGTTGGATGATGGATGACTTGGTGAGGTATTTTGATGCATTACATTCAAATTCAAAAGTTTGTTTTCTTGTTTTAGTAATGCCACCATGTGATTTGCCTTTGCAAGATCATCCTTTAGCTCTTTTATTTGTGCTTGTTTCTCTTTGATAATTTCTTCATTTGATTTGTCTGCATGGTCAAACATCTCTTGCTCATGAGGAATCTCCTCCTCAAAATGATGCAATGGGGAGTCATATGTACGCCTAGGTGACTGCTCCAATTCTCCCTGAACTTGTTTGACCGTATTGTCCTCGGGCATTTGCCTAGTTTGTTCCCTAGTCAACATTCTAGGTGTAGACATCTTCTTGGTGCTCTTAGGGGAAAAAACCAATTTTTTCCCTTTCTGGTAAGTCTGTTTGTCTTCTTTAGGGCTTTCCTTAGCCTTTTTTTCATGTTTTTGAGCCTAATTTTGCAAATCAGGTTCCTAGTGAAATAGTGTCTCGCCATGTTTCTCGGTAGCTTGGTGTCTCTGTTGGCCCTCTTCAATATCTTCTCCAAGTATTCGTTTACTCTCCAAAGACAATACTCCTTGTTCTTCTAAAACTCATCTTCTTGTAGACCCATCAATGTTTCACCTTTGTCTTTTTCCTTGTTGGATGATGGATGACATGGTGAGGTATTTTGATGCATTACATTCAAATTCAAAAGTTTGTTCTCTTGTT
>SNQJ01S0084702.1:112139-132098 GCA_010110895.2 Picea sitchensis | reverse complement strand
AGGGATCGAAAGCCAAGGGAATCAATCAACAACGAGCTTAAGGCTATGGGGGAGATTCAATTATTAATTAAAATGTTAGGCCAATCATTTCCTTTACCAAATTAAATAAATAGAACTAAAATCACAAAGTATACTAATAATCTACCATGCAGAAATAAAGGAAGCGTACCGTAGCCCAAGTCGCCCACTCTGAGTTGTTGTCCCGCGTGCTCTGTGCAAATCTCGTTTTCCGACCGATGAGACTTCACCGGTACCTCCCAGCCAATGCTAGGGGTACTCTTCTTCCCCCTTAGCCCCCCGAGACACAAAGGGGCCACACACACTAACCAGAGAATCAACTAGATCTCAGCTCGCCTCGCAAAGCTGAGCTACCACTCCTCATCGAGCTGGGTATCCCAACTCCCATAAGTTGAGTGAGTCAAGTCTAAAATTTTGTAGCGTAACATTACGCATAACAGAAGAGATCCATCATCCTTCTCCTCCCTCCATTATATAGAGTTTCAAAGTCCTTTACTTTCCCAAATTCCCATTTAATTTATTTTTCAACAATTTAATTCATAAAATCCTCCCCATACATGTGTGACCCATCCCCTTCATTGTACCATAAATTAATTTCATTAATTAATTAATTACTCCTATTTCCCTCACCCACCTAAAAACACTCCTAGAATCACTCCTAGGTGTCCCCATATTCCCTTACAAGTTTTAATGACTTTCCCCCTTGCTAATTTACTAGTTGAGTTTAATTTAGAAAGTTATTAAATGCTAGATACCTTACTAAGTTAGACTTTCTATTTTTTCCTTGGGTTTCCCCTTTCTTTTTATGTTTCCCACTTTTTCCTAGTTTCCTAATTCTTTTAAATTTCTCTCTTTCCCTTTTCATTTAAAACTCAAATTGGCAGGTGTAGAAATTAACTTTTTCTCTTTTTCCTTTTTCCTTTTTAATTAATAAATTTTTATTAGCATAAGTGATAAAACAATTATTTCTCCTTTTTCCCCTTTTTAAATTTTATCCCCTAAAAGATTTTTATAAATTAAATGAATTACTTACCTCCTTCTCGTCACATGATTAATGATGATTAAATCAGTATTAATTATTTATTTTTAATTTTTAATTTTATATAAATAGATAAAAATTTCTTTTATCACAAGTATCACATAGACCTAGACTTTATTTTCCTAGGTTGGGCGACATTTTATTAGGGGAAATGTTTTAAATCTTTCTTATCACGTTATTGATCCTAAGGCCATCTAGGTTTATCCATTTATTAATTAACAATGCGACGTGCCCTTCAGGACGCACTAGGTGCTCCAAGGATGCAACTCGTCTCAATCTGTTTCAGCTACGAGACGTGCCCTTCAGGATGCACTACGTGCTCCAAGGGTGTCACTCGCCTCTTTCCATTTTTTCTTACGCGACGTGCCCTTTAGAACCCATTACGTGCTCCAAGGGTTCCACTCACCTCTTCACTGACTTGGTAGATATCAAAACCCCTGGAGTCAATACTCTGCCAGGTGATCTTGTGGGAGACTAAGGGCCTCTAAGGAATAAGGCCCCTTCCTTATTGCGCGCCCCTTAGAATCATCGTAAGCAATTATCACAGTCTTCCCTCAAGGCATCGTGGGTATTCTCGAACTAGGTAGTCGTTAACCTATAGTTCGAGCCACGACGAGAGTGCTAGTAGGCTCTGGCAGGGCTGATGTCCACACCTCTCCCTCAACGTATCTGGTTATTGTGCATGACCCATCTACTCCACATGTGGGTCTAGTCGGCAAGCTATCGTCAGCCTGTATCATCAACAAATCATGTGAGAACAAAATCCATAATCATAACATCTAATCGGATGCGCATATGTCATATATATATAACAATCAAACCCCAATAGTTCACTCCCTGACTCGATCCAGAGTCCAAGGGTTTCATTGATGCCTCATCATCCTCGAGGTCCAAATCCTACACACTCAGGAGAATCGAGTCAATAACACCTGTCTAAGTCAATACAAAAAAATAAAATATAATCACATCCATAGTGCCTCATAATAATAATCAACAATCAATAGTATAATAATCCGGATCACTTGCAAGCAAGTGTCCTCAAAGAATAAGTTCGCTCAGTGCGTGCAAGAGAGAGATGTTACATCTTCCTCAAGAAACATTTTGAAGGGATCTCTTACCCCATCATATTTATTTTCTCCTTCCATGAGAGGTCGCTTGGGCGTGCGAGATATTTTGTCCTCAAGAGAAACAAGCTCGAGACCCAATTCTTTGTACCCTAACCTCGTTGGGGACATACATTAAAAACGACAAGGAGTCGATTGCTCTGATACCACTGATATCGATTTTATGAGCATAACGAAATGAATACAGATTATTGTCAAAATATGTTTAACACAAAATAATGGATATACAATAAAATTGTTTCTATTCAATAAGGAAATAAGTTGAAACTGTAAAATGTAGCAGAAGACAAGCTCGCTAGAATGGTGGCGGCTTATCTCTGAGAAAAGATGTGACGGTTGCACTCATTCGAAAGAAGATGACTACCATGGGGATCTGAAGGAATTTTTACAATAAATATGAATGCCAAAACCCTAAACATCCAAAAACCTAACCCTAGGAAATGAATCACCAAAAGTCATGTGGGCCCTGTTGGGGTAAGTTAGTACATCAACTTCTCGGGGTCATAACTTTTGCATACAATCTCTATTTTAGGTGCACGATATCTCGTTGGAAAGGTCTAACCAAGAGGAACAATTTTAAACTGGTCCAAGTTAGTGCCTTTGGCAGTCACCTGAGCCCCAAATTCCCAAAAAACGTCATTTAGGTCCTCAAAACGACCCCAGAAGTTTGGAACCCAAAAAACTGTTGAAAAATTGCCAAGGTGGAAAATTGTTTTTCAAGCCAGTGGAATAGGTGGGTGGCCACCGATATCCACCTGGATCATCTTGAGAGAAAAAAACTGAAAATTTACTCTATTTTTCAACAGCATGGCCAATTTTTTCCATAACGTCGGAAGTAGATCGTCACACTTTTTCCAATATGTAGTAGTATAATATGGTTCACTGGGCCTCCAATGGTAAAAAACGTCCTAAAAAATGTGACATAAAACTCTCCAAATGAAGTGGATCCATGAAAATAGGTCCATAAAAGTGTGTTATGATATCCCATAACCTCCAAAATAAGTCTCCAATGAATAGCCATGCCCATACCTTAGGTCAAGGGACCTCCATGAAACATGGGGATGGATTTCCAAGTCAAAATTTAGTTATGAAACCACCAAATAGCTACAGTGACATCCAAGTAAATGGGGTTGGCCCTCATGTTGAGCCCATTAGTATTCATGTTATGTATTCAAGTCATATCCACATCATCCAAGTATTTTTAGGTGGGTGACACATCAACAAAAGTTACTTAAGTGATCCCTCCAAGTCGTCACATGCTAAAGTAATAACCCCCATGGTTTTCCTAAATCTTCCAAGTGAAATTCGTCCCTCAAATAAGGTGAAAACCGGCTCAATATAGTTTAAGGAGTATCATGCATTTTTTATGAGCAATATAGTTTTGTTGACATAGCATGATTCTCCTTGATCAATAAGCTACATTATTAATCCATGACTGCCACTCTGGAGCATGTGGTGGTCATATGTCTGGGTATGCCACTACCCAAAAGATCTTATGAGCAGGGTACTTCTGGCATTCTTTGTTTAAATACTGTATTACTGATGTCCAAAAGTGTCATGCTTGCCAAACGTATAATATCAAGATAAGATCTCATCCTGCTCCTTTACACACTATAGTTTTCGTTGGTCCTTTTGCAAAATGGGGCATTGACTTCATGACATGTAAACCTCACTCGGTTGGGGGGCATGGATACATCATCGTAGTTGTGGATTATTTCACTAAATGGGTCGAGGCGATGCCTACATTCGATAATACCGAAAAAACCGCAGCCCTGTTCATATTCAATCATATCATCACTTGATTTGGAATCCCGCAAGCTATCATCACTGATCACGGTAGCCATTTTCAAAATTTCATGATGTCCGAGCTCACTGAAAAGTTGGGTCTTCGGCATGAAAAATCAACTCCCTATTATCCACAGGCCAATGGCCAGGTTGAAGCAATAAACACAGTTCTTATTACTATGCTTCGACGGATAATAGGAATTCACAAGACAATTGGCACACGATGTTGTTTTCATCATTATGGGCCTATCGGACATCCGCGAAGTCTTCTACAGGATTTACACCTTTCCAATTAGTGTACGGTATCGAAGTTGTCATGTCGATTGAATGTGAGATACCATCTTTGAAGCTAGTCGTTGAACTTCTCCCCAACACCTCTGCTGAAGAGGAACATCTATTGTACCTGATACAATTATATGAAACCCGTCGTGATGCCACCCTAGTTATTGAAGCTCAGAAAAAATGCGTCGAAGCCCAATACGACAAGCATGTCAAGCCACGTGTTTTCTTTGAAGGTGATCTAGTTCTCCTCTACGAGTAAGATTGTGATTTACTAGGGGCCGGAAAATTCGAGGCTATGTGGCGAGGCCCTTATATTTTCAAACGAGTGTTGGAGAAGGGAGCTTATGAGTTAGTGGATTATGATGACATTCCTTTGAGTGAGCCCAGAAATGGGCTTTACTTGAAGAAGCACTATGCTTAGATTGTCTTTGCATGAGTGCTTGTATTTTATTGTACCATACTCTTGTGTGCTACTTTTCGTGTGCTTTTTTGTTATGTGGTAAATAATAAAGTGAAGTAATGAGTGTACTATAAGTCAAAGTGGATAAATAATAAAGTTAATGGAGAAATTACTAAGTGGACAAGTGGTTAGAAGTGGATTAGCCCTAAAATAAGGAAAGTGATTTAAGATGGTTAGAAGGTAACCCATTGAGGAAGCTACATAAAAGTATAAATAAGAGGCAAGGATCTCTCATTTTAATTAAACTTGATCATATTAAATATATACAAGTGACCGAGGTAACCAAAGGATATCTAAGCCAAATTTCAAAGGGAAGGTGAAGTAAAGAAGGCTGAAATTCAAGGGAGGATAAATTATTTTGATGATGCTTTTAAGGTATGTTATTTACAGGTCATCTCACTATTTTCGCAATAAATTTTTTTATAGAATGATTCAGATAGTGAAATTGGGAGGCCATTGAGGAAACATATCCAAGTAGCCATGATAAAAATTTCAGCTTGTGGGTCGCTGTATTTTTGGAGTTGCACTCTGTGGAAAATAGGGTTTGTGGCTAGTCCTGAAACTAGTCTAAAACAAGTGTTTCAGGTAAAAATATCATAACTTCTCCATAATATATCCAAATTTAGTAAGACGAAATGTAATGGTTATAGTACAGTCCGTAGTATGTTGTGTACCATTTTCATATCTATACAACAAATATTCCATGCGGGGAATTCTCTACAAGTTCAATCTCTAAAATAAGCAAGAATTCAACAAGGTATGTCATCTTTGCTATAACTCATTTTCTGAGAGGTTCCCAGTAGTGAAATCTGGAGGAATTGCATAAAAGACACTGAAGAACATTTTGTACTATTTTCATAACTTTATTCATTATAAGTACATAGTTATGATTATTGCAAGTTAGGGTTGTTGACTAATCCAAAATTAGTCATGTGAGACTAAAGTAAATTTTGATAAAATGCTAGTCTCTTGTTATTAAAGTTAAGGAAGGTTTGTAGGTATGTGATCATATACACAAGGTCTATTATAGAGTTACAAATCATATTTGGATGATGAAATTGATGAGTAATTTTGGTTGAGGTTGAGGTACAGGTTGGTGCATGGTTGATGCACTTGTTTATTGTACATACTAATTAAAAGTTGTTTGGTACAGCATGGTGCATGGTTGATGCACTTGTTTATGGTACAAGTTGATTATAGGTTGATCGGTATAGGTTTACAACAGTATATATTGCATTGATAGTGTGACAATGGTTCCATCATTCTACTTTTATTTCAGGGCAGTTGGATGGGGAAATGACAGGTGGTTATAGTCACCTTCCCATTGTAGGCGGAGAACAAAGGGGGTTGGAGCCTCCTTCTGGGTGTATCCATAGAATTGGGGAGTTGGAGATTCCTTTAGGTTGTAGCTTGAGAAACTATGGGTTGGAGCCTCCTTTTGGTTGTAGCCAGAGAATTGGGGAGTTGGAGATTCTCTCAGGTTATAGCCAGAGAAACTAGGGGGTTGGAGCCTCCTTCTAATTGCAGCTAGAAAACAAAGGAAGTTGGCGCTTCCAGTGAATGCAATTCTTAAAGACATATAATAAAAATAATTTTGTGATTTTCTCTCGTTTTGGGTTTCCACATAAAAATGGGTGTACTATGTATGTGTATGATTTCTCATTTGTTCATTGTTTATTTATTCAGCAACTATTGGATGATAATGCTACATTGATATAACACTTGAATTTTATGGTGAAAAAGGATTAAATTTCTCTATTACTGATTCAACCCCCCTCTCAATAATCCAACACTTTACTCTAAGTCAAGTTGGAGACCATGTCTCTACAAGCATTTAGCACCAAGGTTGGCAAACTACCCAAGTGTTACAGATGGAAGGTGATCATGAAATGTTATGGTACAAATATTTGATTGAGTTAAACAGAGATCACACAAGGTTGAGAGAGGACATTGATTCCCTAGTTTGGTAAAAATATAGGACTAGAGGTAGCTATACTACCAAGTTGGGGGTATAATGCAGTGAAATGATTGGGGAAATGCTCTTTAGGGGTGGTGAAAATTTTGGAGGGTAAAATTTCCCAATAAGACCATTGTATTTATGTGGATGGAATTGAAAAATAGAGTATTAACTTGGTAGATGTTACAAAAGCATAATAAATAGGGTCTCAGTTCCTATAATATTTGCAAGTAGGGGGAAGAAAGTGTTTCTCGTCTTTTAATATTATGCCCATTTTCTCAGTAAGTTTCGAGTGATATTGGTAAATGGATTGGTCAAAGTAGTATTTGGTGTGGATATACTAATGTGAATTGTCTCAAAGTTGGTTTCAAAAACTTAAGCTAAAAGCACATCTAGCTTGGGAAAAATGATCTTTTATTTGACAATAGGTATGTACCTTCATTTCAAGTCTTTTATCAATTCTATTTTGTTTTTTACTACTACGGAGTGTCTTAAAAGAAAAGTGGTACCAAAAAAATTGACAAGTTGTTCTCCCATAAATCTCACTTTTAGGGTTTTTTTTATAGGGATTATTAGGGACAATTATGGAGAACTTATGGCCTTGAAAGCTCTTTGGTTTAAAAAAAATGAAATATTTGAATCACCTTTCACTTTCAAAAAGAGTAAAATCCCATCAATCCTCTATCTACATTAACTCGAAAACACTTAAAAACTGAACAAAACCCATAAATCCTCCATCTAGACAATCTGACTATATCTGACATCACTAGTCACACAATGTGAGAATCCCCCTTGTCTAGTTGAGTGTTTTCTCCTAATAGTTATGGCTGAGACATCCTAGCATATTCCTCGTTGGGAGAGTCTGTCATATTTGATCTCTTTAGGAGGTGGAGAATGAGGAGCACTTCATTTTCTGTTGTCCCATCTATGAAGATATTTGGGGGAGATACCATTCTTTGTATAGGTATCTATAGAGACTCTAGGATAATCATTTATTCAATTTTCAAATATATCTCTATAGTGGGCGTGCAAGTATATTTCATCTCGTAAGTCCGTAACATTGTTGTAGGTCTTGACATATAATTATATCTAGAATCACTTACAATTATAACCAACATTGATTGGAATGTGTTGAAGTAGTGTGTAGGAACAGTGTAATTGAATCTAAAATTTGTTTAGTCAACATGTATTTGCAAAGTACTAAAAAAACAATACTCAATACTCAATACTCAATGGAAACTTGAGTTATTTATGCTTCCCATAAACAATTTAAAATACTCCTTTAGACAGTCACCAACCTGATTTGTGGTAGGATTGTATGTTCACTAAATTCTAAGCTTGTGTGACATCCTTTATCCTGGCCTTAGCTTCCAAGTCTAGGGTGTTTTGATTCAATTGTTGTATCAGTTGCAAAATATTTTTATGTTGTTGGAAAACTTGCACACAAAGCACTAAAACATGTTATGATAAGAAACAAAACATCAAAACCAGTCCTTCCTTATCACAGGGATCGATCTTGAGGTTCCATAGCCTCATTCCTATAGACCTATAGGCGAACATTATATCCTATAGACCTATAGGACTGTAGGTCTATAGACTGACATTACAGCCTACAGACCTATATGCATGTAGGTTGTAATGTCTTCCTACAGTTCTGCAGGTTAAGATGTCAACCTATAAGCCGATAGGTTGAGATATCCACCTACAGACCTATAGGTGAACATAACACCCTACAAGTCAAAGCAAACCCATTTAAAAATGATAAATGCAAGTTCCATTGTGTTTCAAGTTACTTTCAACCCATATTCTCTCATTGTTAATGCAAATGATGGTGCAACGTAATCATGGCTTGACATCTTAAGTACATTAGAAACCAAACATTGAAATATATCTTAACCAAATCATAATATCCACAACCATAATTCCCACAATACCAAACTATCAATGAATGAAGAACTTATCATTATTAATGTAAGCACATAAGTAGTAGAAGGAAGAAACCCATAAATGTCATGACACAACATCTTAGGAGAATGAAAACATATGATTGCCATTAAACCTTTAACACTTAGCACTCCTCATAGATACCAAATCCACTATGGAAGGAAGTAAAAGGTAAGGTGATGGACTGGGGATGGTGAAGGGCATGGGTGACAATGAGAATATGCAAGGTGAATAGGTTAGTGTCAACATATGCATTGTAGGTGGCGTTGTAACAAGGCCTTATTATTATGAATCTGAAGCAAGCTCTTGACCTTGTTTTAGTTAGCAACCATTGCGGGATTCAATGCTTGAATGACTAAGAAACCAACAGTTAATGAGCCACATGAAATTGTGGCTAATCAGAGAAAACAAAATGTTTGGAAACACAAGAAATGGTCACACGAAATCATGGTTGAGAATTCAACATCCCCAACAATATTGTTGTGGATTTAACTTTTAGTGATATACATTACAAATGAAACACATGGAGGTAAATGTGTGTGAGTGAGTCAATAGCTATAAAGTTTAGTGATATACATTACAAATGAAACACATGGAGGTACATATTTCATGTGACTAGGTCAATAGATAGTCCTTCCTTGTCACATGGATCGATCTTGAGCTTCCATAACCTCATTCCTTCATTGAAGTTATGCACCATTAACCCAGTGGTTGTGTTTTGCAGGTTTGTGGAGGAGGGGTAAAAGAAGAGATAATAAGTGGAATGAAAAAATGACATGGACACTAAGTGTTCCATTTTAGAAAGAAAATGCACCCTAAGATCTAGGCCCTTAGATCCACCTTGAATGAATGATGGTGATGATGTCAACACACAAGAGTAGGTTAGCAACGATGGATAGATTCCATGAAAATATGTCAATGAAACACATGGAGGTAAATGTGTGTGATTGGGTCAATAACTATTGAGCTTCCTTGTCACAAGGATCGATATTGAGCTTCAATAGCCTCATTCCTACATGCCTATAGGAAAACAAGATATACACTCGGTGGTAACACTAAAGGAATTATTCCTTTGGTTATGGAGACCATATTTAAAAAATTCAAAGAGTTGAAGGATCAGGGTGAAATCATGTTCAAGGTTTCATTTATCGAGGTCGGTTTATTGCTTCTTATATTTGCACTTGAACTTGCTTCCTTTGCCTATCCTTATGTTTTTTAGTCCTATCTATGCTTCGTTTTCCAAGTCTTAAATTTTCAATAAGAGTTTTGTGTGTTTGATACTAATAAATGGAAGTCATCCTTGTTGTTTGAGTCCTACCTATGCATATTTTTCCAAGTCCTAACTTGTTTATAAGAGTTTCATGTGTTTGATACTAATAAGTGGAAGCACTTGTAATAGGTATAGAACATATATAGAATAAATAGAGAACATGACAAGTACTAAAAAGATGATATATCTCAATAAATCATCACATAGAAAACCCTGCATTAATAACTAATCACATAACAATTCATAAACATTAAACATAACCAGAATTGATGGCTATATAAACTATGCTGAAAGGAGCAATCACACTTGATCTGATGAAATGGTTGGCACCATTGGAATGGTTTCCTCCATGTGCTCCTCTTCAGTTGTATGACCCTCACGTACAACATTCTATGCCATTGAAACCACAAGAGAACCATCTTATGGTTGCACTCGACTATCAATGCACTGCTCTCCAGTACTAGTGGGATTGTTGATGGTGGAGTGCAGTCAAAAAACGATCTTCCCCTATCAAATATACTATATGTAGTCGCATTTCCCTCTGTTTTTCCTGAGCTTCCCTTACTCGATGAAGAAAGGTATTAAAGTACCTTCCAAAATCATTCAACCTCCATAAATATCTACAAAAGAAATACAAGTCATATTTGTAGAATTATTTACTCTAAGATGCATTTTTATGAGAATGTAAGAACATACATGAATGAGATCCTCTTTGTTTTGAGAATAATTTATTGGAGTCGCGCGTCTAATCTTGGATCAAATGGCCTCCCTTTATTTGAAGTAGAAACAATGAAGTCAACATTGACTTTGTTGTTGCTCTGTTCGATCGAGGGAGGTTTGCTCCAAGATTAAACGGCTCCAATAAATTATTATCTACTGAACATGGCAAACCACTTGAAGGTGGAAGCTCTTATGGTCCCTCCCTCGCCCACCTCCCCGCCCCTCACATCACTCTTAATTCTCCAAAACCCAATCTATATTCTACTATAAAATATGCAATAAAAATATTCAAAACTGATAGAATGTGATTGTAAAGCTATGGAAGAAAGCTAAGATAAAATAACTACAAAGTTGTTTGATTTCAATTTTTTTTTAGCATAAGTACTAACCATCTATATTTCATTTTTTTCCAACATGAGTACAAAAAATTATTTCATAGAAAATAGATTTTATAAATAGTTATTGAAATAGTGTACATTATCATTTAGTTTTAGTCGGCCTCTTCTTCTTAGCTCTAAAATTCCTAAGTATTTCATCAATATCGATGTCTTCATTCTTTGGGTGATCTTCAAAATATGATTGTTCTTGTGTCCTCTCATGCAGAACACGCCTAGTCGCAGGGTACTCACGGGGTAATGGAGGTCGTTGTGACAGGGCATCACCTACCAAAGAAAAAAAATATGAAATTTATATGGCCAATTTTTAAATATCATTGAACTAGTTGAGTAATATTTAAAAAAAACACCCGCAATGTCATTATTTACCTGGTTCATTGGTCAACACCATTGGAATGGTTTCCCCCACGTGCTCCTCTTCAGCTATATGACCCTCAAGTACAACATTCTCTACCATTGAAACCACAAACTTTATAAGAACACAATCCTAAATGTATAAGTAAAAAAAATTAGAAGTACAAAATGTATAACTATGAAATTATAAAGTATATGATTAATATACAACCACATTACCATCGTGGGCCTCAGTCGTACCACCATCGTAGGATTGCACCTTAGTGGAATGGGGTTTCATGGGAGAACCATCTTATGGTTGCAAAATGCTATCAATGCATTGCTCTCTAATACTAGTGGGTTCCTTGATAGTGTCGCTCCTCTGATTAAAACAAAGTTGTAACACATTAAATTTATCGATGATATCAAACATGATTGTATTTTATTAATAATGAAAGGTTAATGTGGATTGAATTTTATTTACCTTATCCTGCAAAGTGGATCTTGGGAACTTCCCCAATATTTTTCGATGTTCGACTACAACATTATATCCATACTTGTAACCAAGTTATAGGTCTTCCTCTGTGGTTTCAGTTCCAAAGTTGTCTCTCTGCATTGCATAAGAGTATGTATTTTTAATGTTATTGGATGCAATTAACTAAAAGTTTGAAGGTGATACAAATAATTTTTTTGGGTACTTACAATTTGTGACTGCAAATTCAAATAGTCGCCGCCCTTGCCTAGCCTGTGCTGGCCACATTTGGAAAGCCTTGATTTTGTTTCCTTCGAAGTGTCAGTCAACCTATCATCAAAAATTTCAATTATGTTAATATATACCACACTTTTATTTAGATCTAAAAAATATAAAGGTATTGAATTCAAATTGTAATTTACCTTCAGGGACCAAAGGGTGTTTTTCCTTCATCTGTCAATTTATTCTCTCTTGTGTCGTCAATGAGGGCCTTCCACTCCCTCTCTGGAATCATCATAGGGATCTTATACCTATAATTTTATTTCAAGTGCTTCCTATAGGTTTCCCGCACATATTTTAAATATTGGCTAGTTGCGACGGTGGCCAAGGTTTTATTAAATGTGTTTACACCAAAAAGGCATTCAAGATAATGGAACAATTCTTTTTTGAGGTTAGAATTCTGGGAATTCCACCTCTCCCATTTGGTAGGCCCAAAAATCAACAACACCTTGTTCTCCAAAGCCCTATTGTTATAGGAAAATCCCCCTGCAAAAAGGTGAATATCCTCTTGGATTATAGACCCATAATACCAAGACCACTTGATACCTACATTGCAATGGACATCGAAAGACAAATAACTCCTACTCTACTTTACAAGATTAGACTAATTAAATTCATTTATCAAGATAAAAAATCATATGAAACAATACAAAATATTGAAGGGAATAGGCCAATTAATATTTATGAGAACTTTAAAAAGATACTTACAATCTGTAGATGAAGTTGCAGTAGCCTCTCCAAGTCCTCCTCGATCAACCCTTGCATGATGCTCCCAATATCATAACTAAAATCTTTCTCCCAAGATCATAAGTTTGATACCTCAAATCTGCCTCCATTATCCTTCTCCATGGAAAGCCCTTATTATATAGGATTTGGAGACTTAACCACCATGGATAGGATCACTCATCAGATCCACTAAAATGGGATCTCCAAGATATTTACGGAGAAAATTTCTCTTAAGGATTTTCGCAAGGAAATATCTCTCAAGGCTGATTTTAAGAAGAAAATATTTCAACCATCCATGAGATCTTCAACCTCCCCTTAAAAATAGGAAACCAAATGTGAGATGGATTATCACACTAAATTAATTTCCTTTTTATGAATATTAATAATTAATTCATGTGCACATGGTATTTTGTCCTTCATATAATATATTTCTCCTCCACATTGACTAGGGATTGTGACATATGTTATTTCATGGTGTCTAGGTGTATGCAACACTTAACAAGGTGCATATGACACTGTTACGACACTTGAGACACTTAGGGCGAGGTACCTAAGTGTGGAAGTTTGATGTGTAACAATATTCCCCCTAAAGTGTGAGGTCAGAAGAGAAAATGATGGCTGAAACACTTTACAAATTATTCAATGCAAGGGCATGGAGTTGGAGAACCTGGAAGAAGCTGCAAACAACCATCAAACAATATTAATACATGTTCCATTTTTTAGGCATGCATACCTATGCTCGGAATACGAGATGATTCAAAGCATGGCCACCAACCAATATACTGCAGATCCATGAGAAATATTGACTAAGGATATGGCCACCAAGGATACAATGTGGATCCATACCTCCATGACATGAATTGATCGTAGCCACAATAAATACGCAGTGGAGCTACGAGATGATAAAACATAGCCATGGACCAATACAATGTGGATCTATGTGACAATATATATATATATATATATATATATATATATATATATCAACATGCTCAAATGATTTCCTTCACAACCTGGGAAAAGCAGATGACAGAGTGAAAGTTCAACCCAGGGTCTTCATCCCAATCCTAATGTGGCACGAATCTAGCCATGTGAATAGATGTTTTGATGTCGAACATGGTAGAAACCACTTGATTACTGGTCATTGAGGTAAACCATTAACAAGTGTGAGGGAAATCGTCAATGATGTTAATGACTCCCAATATACCCTAGTACAATCCAACAAATGTGAATAAATGAAATGAAGTTGAATATTCATGGAATCACCCGATTAGAGGTCAATGATGTGAACCTATTTTCGAAGGCTAGCAGGCCTGCCATTGAGGCATGTAGGTCCCAAGGTACTAACTAGTTTATAAGTCTAATTCTCGGATGATGTGTTGAAGTCGACAGGAAAAGACTCGTCGAAGGAGTTCCTCCCCCATCATCGACATGAAAATGACATAGGAAAGTGATGTAATATGGTGAATCGAATGAGTATGGACTGACACATGAAATCAAAACTGACAATACTGTAGATGGATGGTTAGAAGTGAAACTTCCCTTGAACATGTTGAGGCATGACAACTGACTTGGAAGCATTGACTCGATGAGTACCAAGAATGTAATGTGACGGAAATAAGAGCACTCTTTGACTAGACAAAAAATTATGGAGACACATGGAATTGGTATGAATCAGAGACAAGTGGATTACCCAGTTGTAAGACGAGATGCAAACAGGTGCCATGTTCAAGGGAGACAAAATCTGCCATAAAAGATTCTCAAAAACTTGACCCACTTCCTTCAATTGTTTCCCCACCCAGATAGATGAGTACCTCTTTTTGATTTAACAAGCTTGAGGAGGGTAACACATGCTTGATATAACTCACCTTCGGTAAGTACCTCTTAATTTTTTAATGAACTGGAAAAAGTAAGGGTTCATTCCCAAATGAGCCCTTCAATGTGTAGTTTAGTGAGTCCAGAGAATGAAAACTCGGTGGTTTTTCATGTTTAGATATTCTGAAAAGAACTTAAAGGTGACTCCAGGGTTGTCCTTTTTCATAATTTTAGTCTGGCGAGGCTGAAAAAGAGATAAACGACCACTCGAAAGACACCCTTTCAAACATTTTAACAAGTGTGAAATGAAGCAAGATCACTCGATAATATTTTCATGTTTAGAGAGTATGAAAAGAGCTTAAAGGAGACTCTAGGGGGTTCATTTTTTGTATAATCTTTACGAGTCCGAAAAAGTGATAAAATTATACTCAATCACATTCTCATGTATTTTTGAGCACGACAAAGAACAAAGACTAATCTCGGTATTGGTTTCATTTTTACACAAGATTGAAACAAAATTAAACTATGTTTTTAATTTCCCAACGTAACTTCCAAAGGTAGGGATACCCATGGATGGTTGGTACTCTGCCCTCAGCTTGAAAAACTAGCGGTTTAACTCCAAAATGATAATCAAAGGCTAGAGACATGCCCCCCCAAGCTTCATTTCATTCATCGACTTTGAGGTTGTCACCAATTTATGTACTAGATGGAGAAAAAGGATAAGGGTAGATTAAAGGAAGGTTCAAATATGAGACCTAACGAAAGACTCGACTCAACATCTACGAGATCTAGATAAAGAATCGACTTGATATCTACGCGATCTAGGGAAAAGACTTGACTTGATAAGAGAGGTGAATTTTTCATTTTTTAATGAGATCGACACATGAAAAGAACTATGATCATGGCTTTTGTTTCATTTTTTAACGAGCTTGCCATAGAGAAGACAAACTATGCTCATGGCTCCAGGTTCAATCCCCATATTTCTGTTTCATTTTTTAATGAGCTTTCTACAGAGAGGAAAACTATGCTCTTAACCTCTTCTTGATCATGGCTTCCAAGAGGACAATTCTTTGGAAGGAATACATGTCAAGGGAAAAACATCAATCATGGCTTCCAAGAGGACA
Organism: Picea sitchensis; assembly: GCA_010110895.2. Lineage (NCBI taxonomy): Eukaryota > Viridiplantae > Streptophyta > Pinopsida > Pinales > Pinaceae > Picea > Picea sitchensis. The sequence goes on along the minus strand of SNQJ01S0084702.1, from coordinate 116,355 downwards.
ATTCTTTGGAAGGAATACATGTTAAGGGAAAAACATCAATCATGGCTTCCAAGATATCTTCGCTAGATGGAAGAAAAAAACTCTGGAAGGAAAACATGTCGATGACCTCAATAAGGGTAGGGAGATCTGGCTCTAATAGTCCTATCGAAGAGATTACCATGTCAACTATCGGATCTAAGTTAGGAGAAGGGAGAGATTCCCTCTCGTGTGGGGTTGAATGCATGGGGAAGTTCGTTACATAATTGACCTGTGGTGGGACGAACATCACTAGCATGTATGGATCATTCAGGGAAGGTGGATGGTTGACCATCAAATGAGGGTCAATGAATGAAATTTGGTCGATTGTTACTATGTTTCCATTGTGAGGGAAGCACATCACTCGAAAGAGAGTGGACACAAAATCTCTCATAACGTAGGCATAATCTCGTCCAAGGAGTAGGTTAAATTCCAAGGGGTCATGAACTACCATCACATCGACGTAGACCGTTTTTCCTCCGAAAGTAACTGGAAACTGAGGGAGGATCCCTAAAGGTTGAATAACTATTCTATCAAAGGTCAACATATTATGAGTCACAGGTGCAAGTTGTGGGGAACCAAAAGCTTGCCAAGAATTTGTGGATAAGATGCTAACAGAAGCACCTTTGTCTATTACAGTGTTAGGAATATTCCTATCACAAACATGCAGAGTAATTTGGAAAGGCACATAAGAGGGAAGATGAGGTTCTCTCAAATTATTCCAATTAATAGAAATCATTTGATTGCTTGAAGGGGGTGCCATCAGGACGGGTGGAGTGCCATCGAGAAATATTGCCAAGCATTTTTGGATAAGATGCTAACATAATAACCTTTGTCTATTATAGTGTTAGGAATATCCCTATCACAAACCTGCACAGTGATTTGGAAAGGCACGTAAGAGGGAAGACAGGGTTCTCTCAAATGATTCCAATTAATAGAAATCATTTGATTTCTTGAAGGGGGTGCCATAGGGATGGGTGGAGTGCCCCCTTATCAGGGTGAATTAGTATTAACGAGGTAGACCTGAGTGACATCCTCACTCTTTTAATGAGGAGTGGGATTGACCGATGACAGAACCAGATTGACCACTTTGGTTGCACTCTTAAAAGGAGGAGTGGGATCGACCGACGACATAACTAGATCAACCACTTTAGCACTCTTTAGAGGAGGAGTGGGATCGACTGATGAACTAAACCGACCATTTTGGCACTCTTCAAGGGAGGAGTGGGATTGATCGGTGGTGAAACTGGATTGACCACTTTGGCACTCTTTAGATGAAGAGTGGGACTTATCAATGATGTAACTGGATCAATCACTTGGGTTTCACTGTTTAGATGAAGAGTGGGGCTGATTGATGATGGAACTGGATTAACTACTTGGGTTTGTGGTTCAATCAAGGATGAAACCATATTGACCACCTGATCAACCAAACTGACCAGGGATGGAACCGAATGACCATTCCATCAACTAATGATGATTTGGGAGAAATCTTACGATAGCCAGTTGGAAGTTGAATCTTTTCCAAAATACAAGAAGCCTCGTCTATATGAGGGAAAAGGTGAGAGTAATGATCACCTTCACATAACAAGCAAGGAAATTTGACAGTTCTATTCTTCTTACCAACCTTAATGTCACTAGTTGACGAGGTGTCACCAACATGTCCCACAGGGGTTGATGACATGGAAGACCACATTTCTAAGAACTTGGGGAGACCAGGGAAATCCTTCATAAAGTGGTCACCCTTGCAAATACTGCAAGGGAATTTGGGTTTAGGATTCTTCTTTTAATCTTGTCGACTTTATCAACACTCCTAGTACTATTAACCATAGTTGGTTTCTTGGATCCAACATGATTTGGTTTGGTTGGAGGCTTGGTCCCTTTCTGGATCTTGTTCTTCTTATCAACCTAGCTACTCGCTTTAGATATTTCACTAGGAGAAGAAGGAGAAAGGGAAGGAGACCTGATGGGTGAAGAAGGAGAAAGGTCGACATGAGGTTGATGTGTGGGTGGTGTGCTTACATCTGAAGCAGTAGGTGCATTCAAAGTACTGGGAAGATTCAAGATCACTGGAGTGGGGAACAATCAAACTGGTAATCCGATCGTGAGTCCCAGAAGACTCAGTGTGGAAATGGACGAAGAACCAACGTTTCTAAAAGAAGGAAAGGTGAAAGGTTCCCCGGAAAAAGGGGTTCCTCCAGTGGTACTCCCAGGAGTTGACACCATTGAAACTGACTCGACCTAAGGTCCACTAAAGAAAACAAACATCACACTACAAATATGAGAAGAAAACAATCAAACAAACCTCCCCATAATGAAACCACTAGTTGGTGATGAAATCCAACATCGCGAGATCAATATAGGAAGGGGCTGGGATAGAGCGGGTGGATCAATTACATTAGTGACCTGCTTAACGGACTTACGACTTGGTGCAAGATTCCACACATTAATCGTGGATTTACCCTCCAAGGAGCCTAAGTGATTTTGACCAATGTTTGTTCCAGGTACAACGAATACTTCCCTTCACCATCACCTTGTGTAAGGACCCTAAATATTATGGCTACTAAGGACACCAACTCTTAGTCAGCATCTAGGCGGGTACAGTTGACAGTCCAGTCTGAATGTATGGGTAGGATAACAAGTCTGAAATCCTTCAAGAGAATTAAGGACAAGTGGACTGGTAGAACTCTAGAGGACCCTGAACAGATTTGGAATTCGTGAAACACCGAGACCAAATGAAGATAGTTGGACCTCAAAAAGAACCCCCAATATATGATCTAACTACTACGAACTGTTAAGCCTCAGAGGGATAATATTTGTTTCTATCCCGAACATGACCTCATGCGTAACACCTCTGTGAGAGGGGGATCCTAACTATGCTTATACAAAAAATTGGATTTACCACTCCCTAGCACAAGATTCTATGTTTTTCAGATGGCTTTGAAAAGTTATCCTCACAACCTATTCCAAATCCCTACACTTGCTAATGTAGGTTCGCTACCAGAAAATATAAAAGTGTCTGATCAATTTTATAAGCGCTTCATTTTAGGGTTGTTGTTTACTCAAGGGTGTGAAAGTGAAACTGATGATGTTGTAGACTCGACTCCAAAATAATGCGGAAAAATGAGATGCAAATATTTTTCTTCAATGAATCCTACATACGGGATGGAGAAGAGTTTCAATTTTCTTCAACAAAAACACCCAATTCCCAAATGCAATTTGATAAATGCAACCTAGTTATCTACACTACCCAACAAAAATAATGCAACTATCTTTTTTTGTTTGATTCTAATACATAAAGACAACAAATGCAAATCCTTTGACACTCCTTTACTTTCAATCAAAATGGAAGAGTAGAATGCAGATACAAAAGACACGAAGAAAAAAGGATTTCAAACAAATAATGCACTCACAGTATCATAACGAGAACTGAATGAAGATAACTCACTCAATCAAGGACTCAACAATTGACAAGAACTCAAGAAAACAAGAAAGTTCAGAGAAGAATCCAAAAACTGATAGGAAGAAAGAGGAATCACTCAAATGTCTTGACAAAACAAGTAACAAGAAAAATAAATCCAAGCTAGTTTGTGGTAAGCATAAAGTCTCAAATCATTCAAAAAGGAAATATTTGAAAATCAACTTCAGACCAACAAACCTTTGCAAACCTTTTCAATTAGTCAGATAACCAAAAACTTTGCAAGATTCAAACCAAACCAAAAAAAACAAGGAGAATCAATCTCACAATTTGGAAAAGGTTGCAATCTCAAACAATACAACAAAAGAATTTAGAAGTACCAAATCTTCAACCCAAACAAATCCACAAACCAAAGTACAGACTCTGGGCAAGAATCTCTACAAGATAGACTAGGAAAAATTGAGCAGAAAAGGGCAGAAATCACGAGAGAAGGAGATCAACGCTCTTGTTTTCAAGGGAAAAGAGAGTTGTATCACTCTGATAAACACTGCAGGGGAGAGTTGATTACATACCAATGCTATGATATACACTCTAGGGGAGCACTACCCTTCCCCGAAACTCAGAACAGAGGCTTAAAACTCAGAAAAAATCACCCAGAATTGCCAGAATTTTGTGAAATTGTCAATGAAGAGGGGAGAAAGGAAATAGATCAATAAAAAACAAGAAAAATGATCTAAAATGTGGGAAAAGGGAAGAGAAGATCCAAGGAAGGAAAAATCAATGTCC
>SNQJ01S0084702.1:85681-96336 GCA_010110895.2 Picea sitchensis | reverse complement strand
TGGACCCCTGGATGCAAAGAAAACAACAAGTGGGAGAATGTTGGGTATATGTTATATTCTTTGCATGTGTGTGTGTGGGTGCGTCAGGGTCGACAATTGCGTCTAACGATCCCTCTAGTAGTGCTCTTTGTGTAGTATGCATCGGGTGCTTCCTAGGGGGGTCCCAGGGGGGGCAGGTATGCCCCCCCTGGTTACGTGCAGCATTCGGGGCAGTGCCCCGAAATTTTTTTTTGGGCGGTTTTTGCTATTTTTAGCGGATTTTTCTATTTTTAGCAGTTTTCTAAATTAAACTGAGATTACGGGATTAGGGATTTTGTATCTACGGAATACCTAAAAACATTGTATATATTGCATGGTGAATGGTGAAATTCAATATAATGAATATAAGAAAGGTTTTCCCCGGTTGAGGGTTTTAGGTATAAATCTCTGTGTACTATGTGTATGAGTCATTAATTAATTTATGTTTTGCTTAAGAATCTATATGCATTTATTTACTTCACATGTTTAAAACTTACAAGCTACACTATGAAGGGTTGTACCTTACCTCATGGGAAGAAGGGGCTAAAGGCCCAGAGATTAAAAGTAGATGGAAAGAGTTAAAAGACAAATATGAAACCTTCGAGATGCTTTGCCCAAGGATCCTCGAGAAAGAAGTGAAAGGCTTCTCAGTAAGAAAAGGGGACCTACAAGATAACATAAACACTCAAGGTATTAGTTGATGGATAGGAGGTCTCATCATGAGCCAGCCTATTATGACCATGGGAATGTAGCGGTATGACATTACCACTCATCTGGTCACCAAACTAGGGTAATTTCTCTTGGTAGCATAGCCAAGAGAAAGGGGGTCTCATTATGAGCTAGCCTTCTCATTTTCGTGAAATGTTTGTGGATAATGTTGTCACCTCTAGTCATCAATCCAGGACAATGGCCCTCAATATTCCCTTGAATCACAAGAGAAAAGTATCAAAAGAAATAAATATAATAATAAAAGGTAATGAATGGGCTAGGAAACAATTGCATTCATGACAAGGTGTGACTCACCCTCCACAAAGGCACCCACATGTAAGACTCTACATTTCCCTATTATCACATGCACCCCATGCCCAAATATTTACCCCATGCCACCTCATACACTTACATGACTTGGACTAGAATCCACCTGGGAAACACCCCAAACTTAAGAGAGGTTAGCCCAATAGGATACCCTGAGATCCTCTCCAAACCTAACTTGTCAAATTGCATAATGCCTTTGGGCATTTGTTTGGGGTTAAGGGGAGTTTGATGCACATGTTTGGGTAATTTAATTATTGGATGTGATTTACATGCTATGATCCTTGTGACTTATGAACCCCTAAAGGGCGTACTTGTTGTTTCTATAGGACCTTTTGTTACACATCAAATTAGCACACCTAGGTACCTCACCCTAAGTGTCGCAAGTGTCGTAAAAGTGTCATATGCACCTTGCTAAGTGTCACATACACATTGACACCATGAAGTAACATATTTCACAATCCCTAGTCAATGTGGAGGAGAAATATATTTTATGAAGGTCAAAATACTATGTGGACATGAATTATTATTAATATTCATGAAAAGGAAATTAATTTAGTGTGAGAATCCACCTCACATTTGGTTTCCTATTTTTAAGAGGAGGTTGAGGATCTCATGGATTGTTGAAAAATATTTCCTCCTTAAAATCCTTGAGAGATATTTCCTCTCTAATACTTAAGAGATATTTTCTCCCTAAATAGCTTAGAGATCCCATTATAGTGGATATGATGAGTGATCCTCTCCATGGTGGTTAAGCCTCCAAATCCTATATAATGAGGGTTTTCCATGGAGAAGAGAGGATATAAGGCACATTAGAGTTATCAAATTTATGATCTTGGGAGAAATCTTTTAGATATCAAACCTATGATCTTGGGAGAAGCGTGCAAGGGCTGGACGAGGAGCACTTGGAGAGGTTGTTACAACTGCATCTACAGAGTCTAAGTATCTCTTTAAAAGTTCTCATCAATATTACTTGGCCTATTCCCTTCAATATTGTGTATTGTTGAATATGATTGTCGATCTTGATAAATGAATTTGATTAGTCTAATCTTGTAGAGTAGAGTAGGAGTTCCTTGTCTTTTGTTGTCCATTGCATTGCAAGTATCGGGTGGTGTTGAAGAGTCTAGATATCAAGCTCAAATTGGAGGTAGCGAGGACGAACTACAAAATAAGGTGCATCACATTTTCTTCCTTCTCTTTCTCTTTCTGATTAGGTAATTGAATTCATAGGGATGTTAGTGTCCATTTCTATGTTTTTTGTCTTGGTATTAGGGGTCTAGAATCCAAGAGGATATTCACCTTTCCGCAAGGGAATTTCCCTACAACACCTTTCCCAGTGGACAAATACACATGAGGGAATGATTATCTCATACCTTCATGAAGGCTCAATGGCCACAGATGGATGTTGAAACCCCAACCAGGGGGTAAGAAGAGATTGAAGGCTTGTACCAGACGAAGGAAGGACGTTGCCTTTGGAGGCATTGTGGAAGACCTAGACCCGAGGTCCCATGATCCTCCCACTTGAATGTTGGCCTTGGGAGGCCTTGGATGTCACCTCTGTAGCCCTAAATGCCACTTGTCAACTGGGGTTGTTACCTTGGAGGCATTCATGAGGCCATTGACACATGTGGGAAAATTTTAGGCCTTTGGAGGCCCAAAGTTTCATCTCCTTTTCCCAACATCCCACACTTGAGGCTCAACGTCACCCTAGGATGGCATGACTTCACCTTTAGAGGCCTATTTAGATGCAAATTGAATTTATTTTGGTAAAAATGTAATTTTTTAGTAAACTGGCCAAGTAGGCCCTGATATTTTGACCTAAAATAATTAAAGGTCATAATTTTGGTATAAATAGACATAAAGTGACACTCATTTTCATCATAAATCATCACACACAAGTGGTGGTATGAAATGTTTTCCCTCTTTAAGGATTATTGATTGAAATAACTAGTGTGCACCTCTTGGGAGAGCTTTATGGTGCTATGTTTTGGCATTTTTCAATGTGGAATGGTCTTCAACTAGGGTTTGACTTGATTATTCTTGGTGTAGTAAGTGGAAAATCTGCATTTTTATTCATGCTATGGATGTTTGTGGTAAAATTTACTTGTTTCATGTCTAAGATTATGTTTTTTTCTTGTTTAAACCCTAGGAGAGAAACAACAAATGATTATTTCTCTCTATAACTCTTGTACTAGCTTGATCTTGTCAATTATACATTTTTGGGGAGTAATTATTAGAACCATAAATTTCTAGCTCTCTAGTAATTTCATTCTAAATCACCAAATAAATTGTCTTTCAAAATAACTAAGCAAGAAAGGTATGCTAGGGCCCAAAAGTGCCTACTCTCTAGCAAATCCTCCCTGAAATATTTAGATGCTTAAGGCCTTGAAGTGCCAACATGTCTTGCATTTACCTCTTCCCTTAGATAAGAATTATCATTATTTTATCTCCCAAGTGATATTGTTACTATTACTGACTCCATAAGCCCCTAAAAGGCACTGATTTATATACCCTTGTGGATGAATGAGATTAAACAAACTTTCAAATTAACTTCTTGAACTCTCACTAACACTAACAACCATATTGTTGTTGCTATAATCACTGCTACAACCTTTATTTAACATCCCTAACAAGTATACTAACCCTAAAACCTACCCAGAAAATTGCATCAACCTAGGGGTCACCTTCCTAGGCCTTAATCTCCTTTTGCTATCTCTAAGTGAAAATTTTCTAAAGTTGTTGAGGTTGTTGTTGATGATACTAATTCACTGTTACAACCATCATTTGCAGCCTTTATTAGCCCGATAACCATCTAAATACAACCCAGAAATTGTATCAAGCAAAGTACTATCAAATGATTGTTAAAGTGTGTAATTAATTGCTTGTTCTAAGTGCAAATTTTTAGGTTGTTAGAGGTTGTCATTGTTGTTGAAGTTAGGGATGATTTTAGGGGCTAAATTTCGCTTATGGGCTAATTTTCCAAGTTTTTTCCCAAAAAAATATTCACTATTCTAAAAATGATTCACCCAAATTCTATAGGATGAAATTATTTTACCTTAAAAATCGCCAAAATTTTATACAAACTATATTAAATCCTTATAAATTTGAATATTTTTACAAAAATATCGCTAAACATTTTATAGTTGGCATATGAAGGATTCACAAGATTCGCCAAGGTTTCTACATTTTAAAATAAATTTCCATCCTTAAAATCATCCTTGGTTGAAGTTGTTGTTACAACCATTGTTACAGCCCCTTTACAACCCTTAAATCATCTAAAAAAACCACTAACACTCGTGCCAAGCAAGCGATAATCATTGGATGTTGAGTTAGTTGTTTTCTTGCTTCATTCAAATACCTTTTTCTGAAGTGGTTTATTGGTTGTTATCAATATTAATCGTTGTTGTTATAAGTGTTTAGACAACCATCTAAGTATTAATAGACTTGTATTAATCTTGGAATTGTGAGTGACAAAGCATTATCAAGAGTACAAAACCCTTTATGTCAGTTCTTGTCTTCATAACTTGCAATTCTTTAAGATACATTGTTCCTATTGTAATCTTATTGTTGTTTTATATAACTTGTTTAGCAACACATAATTTGTTCGAGCAATTGGTTATCATTATTGAAATCATTGTTGCTATAAACGTTGGATGTTTCATTGGTAAAGGGAAGGTACCACTCATTTTAGTTCTTCTTTGTCCCTTTAACCTTACCAAGCGACTTCTTAACTTGAGTGACCTAGAGAGTGTAGATTTTAACCTTGTACAATATTTACTGCAAACAAATTTTCAGTAAAAGAATAGAAAAGATACAATGGCAAATACAAACATTACACAGAGATTTTTCCCCTGGAAACCCCAACCGGGAAAACCAACATATTCTATATTCATTCATAGTGATACATTGTTTACAATACAATATACATATAGGAGCTAGCGACATCCAAAACCCTAACCCAATGACCTGGATTAGTCAACAACCCTAATTCATTAACCAGAAATAGAAAAACCATCGACAAAAACCATGTGCCGAAAAACCTCCCAACAATGGACATGAAAAATCAAGGCAACACGAAAAATGAGGCAAAATGCGACACATTTCCCGAGGCAAAAAAAATTCTCAAGGTCACGCCCGACGTAACGCAGACACTACTACTCGTGCAAAGAATATAACACATACCCAATAGAGAGAGGGGTGTGATTTTATCTAGCCTTTTTTTCCCTTCATCAACCAACTAGGTCCTGAGACGTATCCCTTGGAGTGAGGTTTTCCTCCTCCTAAAGAGAAAGAGGTACCATGTTGGAGTGACAGTGACAGGGCCACCTCCGTGTTATGCTAATCTATGCTTACTTTCCTTTAGACTTTGGGCCAATGCAGATTGTACGATAACCATACTTTTTGGAACAATAATTGTTGTTACTAGAACAACACTAGTAGGTCGCTTAGATGTTAGGTTATGATTATGAAATCATATAAAAGAAGGACAAGGAAAATGCGGTGATTAATGCTTTTTCTATCCATCTTTTCCTTATTCTTACCATTAGATTGACTTGAAGAGGTACGACAAGAATAGTGGGCTAATGACATGGTTGTTCAATTTAATAAATTAAGGAGGACCCCAACCCAACTCCTGATTGTGACAACAAGACACCTTGCGATATGCAAAGGACCTTTTTTTGGGGGGTACATAATTTTGCTGGAAAAATGAGGCTGTCAGCAACTTGTGTAGGTCACTTTGGCTTCATTGAATTGAATTGGGTACGTCTTGGAAATATCAACTCCAAGGAAATGAGGGGCCACCGAAATTTCTGCAATTTGGACTGCCTTTTTATGTGTGACTGTAATGGAATAATGGAATGCAAGATGGGACAGTCACTCAATGGCGCGCATTATTACTATTCTTTTAGGGTTTTGTATTTCTTGTTTTATTTTAATAGTTTCCCTTAGCCACTTGTTCCTCGATCCTTATCTATCTACTCATGAATTCTTCTTTACTATTTATGTAATATTTGTGTGATAGTCAATAACTTGTGCGCACCGAACACGTTGATACTGTATGGTGCCCACTCGAAGCCTAACAACTGAACCTTTTTGTTCTATTGGTTAACCCATATACAAATTGTTTTTCACTCTTTGAAAAAGGATTAAAAATCCAAAGAAATATAAAATAATATATTGAAATTTACGCTTCAAATTTTGTTGATGCTTATTTTGTTTTGGTATGTTTAAATGTAATAAAAATACCAATTTAACATGGGTTAGAGGTTTGAACTTTACACCTCTTATATGCCATAGTAAAAATTTACCAATTGCTTATGAGGTTATGAAGTCGAAATAAATAAACTTAGTGTATTATTTAGTCTAACTTAATTGCAACTTTTCATGGAAACATTTTTATTGAAGCGGTTTTAATTCCATGATCTCGAACTTGAATCCTTTTTAAAAAATTATTTCAACAATATTTGCTACTTTGTTGATGTTAAATCCCTGTGCAACTTAAACACTCAATTATCATAAGAGATAATTGTATTGAACAACTATAATGATGCACACTAAATCATCATGGTTGAACAACTCCTACTAAGAAACCCCACCAGAGATGAAATCAAATAATTGAAACCTATATTTATAGGCACCCCACTACACCAAAGATGAAATCAAATTATTAAGACCTATATCAAACCCCTCATCTAAATCAAGCTCCTATGAACCCTAGGAGAGCTAGAAATCATGTCCTTAGTTGAATGCTTCAGTGCAACATTATAACAAGAATTTTAGTCTTCTTGGCATCTTTTTTAGTCAGCAATTCATATGTATAATTGCAACTTAATTGTAACTTAATTGGCATATTTTTTTAGTGTAACTTAATTGCAACTTTTCATGGAAACGTTTTTCTTGAAGCAGTTTTAATTCCATGATCTCGAACTTGAATCCTTTTTAAAAAAATATTTCAATAATATTTGCTACTATGTTGATGTTAAATCCCTCATGGTTGAAAAACTCCTACTAAGACACCCCCACCAAAGATGAAATCAAATAATTGAAACCTATATTTATAGGCACCCCACCCCACCAAAGATGAAATCAAATTATTAAGACCTATATCAAAACCCTCATCTAAATCAAGCTCTTATGAGCCCTACGAGAACTAGAGATCATGTCCTTAGTTGAATGCTTCAATGCAACATCATAACAAGAATTTTAGTCTCCTTGGCATCTTTTTTAGTCAACATTTCATATGTATGATATTTTTTTTATTGAAATTATTTATTTCAACAAAAAACTCTAGATAAGAGGGTTGATGAGAATGAAAAAGGTTTTAAAGAGGGGCAAACAATATGCACTTCACAACATAGAATTTAATGCTCTATATGTTGGGATATATGCCATTAGATCTAAAAGTGTTTTAAATCGAACAATATATATCCCAGAATATAGAGCATTAAATGCTCTGCTACAAGGTACATATTGATAGCCTTAAAGAGGTATCTTCTTCTTTCTTCAATCCGTTTGTGGGTTTCAAAAATCTTTGTTTCGAATTAGGAAAACCCAAAAACCAACAAGTGTCATCAAATCGTTTGTAAATTCCCTTGCAAGAGATATGGTAGTGATTTTTGTCTAGGACTTCATTTCCATTATGAGGGCCATGATTTAAGCCAATATGGGAATTAATCTAGCTTAACAATTACCCTTTTTTTAATTTAAGTCAAGATGAGAATTACTCTAGCTTAACATTTACCTTTTTTAAGAAAATTTTAACATAGTTACTTAATATCTTAAAAAAAAATCTATGAATTTTTTTAGAGGGGTATATAAACATAAGGGCGTTGTCTATCTGTTCTACATTTTGGATCTTTTCGTAGGAATTCGACGACATGAATCTATCCGGAATCATAATTTTTATGTTGTTTCAATTGCATTTTTTAATGCATAAATGGATTAAACATGTTGAAAATCCCCTGGGGCACTCAAATTATATGGAATTAATCACTCAAATCTACAGATCCAACAATTTCTTGTCGTATTTCAGAGAAATATAGCCGAAAATATCACCGAAAAAGGGACAAAACGTAGAACGTTTAGACTATGGCTAATCATAAGTCAATATCTTTTTAGGAAGCCCTTTTTTTATCAGGAAAACTCAAGATTAACATTGAGGTGAATTCCTTTCCCATTCTTGAGTAGAACTTTCAGCCATCCTCATGTGTGAAAAACTCATATGTTATACTAGTCTTGGAGATTAACTCCACATGGATTGATGGGGAGGAAACATATTTCTTAGCACATGTCTTTGTTGTACTATGTTGTCATTAATGTCAAAGGGTTGATGCCAAGTATTGTCATAGTGATGTGTTTGTATCATTGATATATTGACTATTGGTTATATGGTCATTGATGTAATTGTTGTCAAAGGGTTGATGTCAACTGGTGTCATAATGATGTGTTGATATTAAAGGAAGGTATATCATTGATGTCATGTCATGGTTGATAGGAAGAACCAAATGGATAAACTAAAATGTGGTCCCCTTATGGTGAAATCCCTCACGGGAAGATGCTCTTGGATAAATTTCCCAAAGCCGTCCCCTTATGGTGAAATCCCTCACAGGAAGACGCTTTGTGAAGTCTAAATGGTTAGGTGGTTGAGTAGCCCAGTAGTGTGGTTAGGGAACCCAAGTTTGATTAAGGAATATTGTAATGAAGATCAGTGAATTTGTAGGAGAAACTATTCCATAGGGATAATATATGTCATTTTGTTTCCAGTGATATGTGGAACGTCACATAACTCCTCACAGTTAGAGAGTTATGGCCATGTGAAGTTGGAGATCCCTCATGAGTTATCTAGAAGCCCCTAGAAGGTCAAAGAAGTCAAATTATTATAGAAGCTCATAGAAGAAGTTGACCGGTCAAAGTGGTTAGTCATGGGTTAAGTGGTTGTAACAAGAAAACAATTAAAAATAATTTAATTGCAACTAGAAGTGGAGAGTTTATTGTTTGTGGGTAAAGTGGTTAAGTGGACAAAGTGGCGAAGTGGACAAAGTGGTTAAGTTGATACTTCTAGAGGAAGCTACTTGGAGAGTATAAATAAGAGAGGAAGTGTCTCCCATTAGTAATCTATTGAGCATATTGAATATCTACAAGTGACTGAGGTAACCAAAGGAGATCTAAGGATAATTTTAGAGGGAAGGTGAAGTAAAGAAGACCGAAATTCGAGGGAGGATAAAGTATTTTGATGATACTTTCTAAGGCATGTTATTTACAGGTCATCTCACCATTTTCACAATAATTTTTTTCTCGAGTGATTCAAACAATGAAATATGGAGGTTGTTGAGAAAACATATCCGAGTAAATGTGATAAAAATTTCATCTTGTCGATTGTTGTAGTTTGGGAGTTACACTCTATGGAAGATAGGGTTTGTGGCTAGTCTTGAAATTAGTCTAAAATAGGTGTTTCGTGTAAAAACGTCATAAATTCTTCATAACAGATCCAAATTCAGTGAGACCAAATGAATTGATTAGAGTATAGTCTGTAGTATTTTTTGTACCATTTTCATATCCATAAAACAAATATTTCTCGCGTGGAACACTATACAAGTTCGCTATCTAGAATAATATTGAATTCAGCAAGGTAAGCCATTTTTTCTATAACCCCTTTTATGGGAGGGTCCAAGCAGTGAAACCTGAAGGAAATGCAAACAAGACACTGAAGAAAATTATGTACCATTTTCAGACCTTATTCATTACAGGTACATAGTTATGATTTTTTCAAGTTAGGGTTGTTGACTAATCCAAAATTAGTCATGTGAGACTAAAGTAAAGTTTGATGAAAATGCTAGTCTCTTGTTGTTGAAGTTAAGGAAGGTCCGTAGATATGTGATCACATAAAATAGGTCTGTTACCGAGTTACATGTATGTTTACATTCATGTTTGTATGGTTACATTTGGTCATGACATGGTACATGCTTGAGGCTACATAAAAATGAGTTTTGACACATGGTATTGTGTAAGGGTTTATGGTATTTGGTTTATAAAGAGTATGGTGTATTTCTAGAGGTATCTTGTTGGTTAACTTGGTGATATTGTGCATATGGTTGAGAGTTGAACTGATGATTTATCTTTATGAGTAGATCATATTTGGATGATAAGATTGATGCAACATGTTGAGGTGAAAGGTTTTGTTGTGCATAGTTGATGCACTTTTCTTGGTATAGACTGTTGGTACAGTTTGACAGATTGTTTTATGTCTACAAGATGGGTCTTGTACTTGAGGATTGGATTCCTCTTCTTAGTTGGTGTTGAGATTTGCAGGTTGGGTCTTGCATTGAGAGTTGGTTCTCTCTTTGATTTGGTGCTCATTTTAGTTGGCCCGATAAACCCCAAGGATTGTAGTCTGTAATACAAAATAAAATTATACATCTATTTGGTGTTCATTGTGTTCTTTATTGTGATAGTGAATAGTTCTTTATTGTTAATATATGTAATTGATATATGTTTACATGAAAGAAACTAAGTGTGAATAGAAGTAATGAGTAATGATGTTTTGAATGGTTATGGCTAACTAAAGTTTTGTAAGAAGTTGTAAAAATAGCCTCACACTGATTCAC
>SNQJ01S0084702.1:29289-60238 GCA_010110895.2 Picea sitchensis | reverse complement strand
CACTGGATATGGAATGACATGTACTATCCATCCATAATAGTATTACCTTCAAATATATTAAAACTCATACCATTATACATCAAACAAAATTGGTTCCATTACCCAAACCTTTGTGCTACCAGAATTCGATATCGGACTTTCTTCAAGGGTTGACATCAATGAAAACCAACCCAAATAATCAAAATAAAGGACATTTTAGAAGGAAATTAGTCAGATTTCATATAGAATGTTATGTCCTTATACCATTCAGATGTTTCTAAATTTGTTCCCTATATGACAATGTCAACTATATTGGGAGGAGAGATATTTACAACCTCATTTCCAATTATGAATTTACATAATCCTTGTACCTTAACAAGCTTCAGAGATTTAATTTCTAAATCATCCTCTTGAAGCTCTGCTAGCCAAATTTTCCATATACCCTCTCTTAATTGTTGATTGAGAAAATTATTTATTGGTGAATGTTGCACATAATCAAAAATGTGAGATGAGAAGATATAGGTCTTGAAATGAGCTATTGCTTTAACCAAGGAAAGATCTTATTTTTCAATCACAAAATAATTTAAGTTATAATCATGAAAGGTATTACTCATGAAATCAATTGCAAGTTCTTCTACTTTCTCATTTTTCTGGGTAAGGATTGATGAAATGGTTTCCTCTGAAGCAAATGAGTACAATATAAAATATTTATCAAAATTAGGACTGTCAAGAATAGGGGCATAAGTAATAGCATGTTTGATTTCTATCAAAGCATTTTGAATGTATGATTTCCATTCAAATTTATGATCCTTATTCAACAATTTATTTATTGTCTTGACAAAGTAGCATAATCTAGAACAAACCTTCGAACAAAGTTTATCTTTCCAAAAAACAATTGTATTCATTTTCTTTATGTAGGTGGATTTAAATCATTTATTTCTTTAACTCATTTTGGATCAATGTATATTACTTCTTTTCTCACAACACGACCCAAGATATTTCCTTGTGATATGGAAAATAGACACTTATTCAAATTCAAATATATTACATACATTCTACATCTCTCAAAGACTTGTCTGAGATTCTTGAGATGTCTTCCCCTTCGCTTTGAATGAACTGTCAAATCATCTTGGAAGTATACCATAATTTTTCCAATTAAATCCTTAAAATCATGGTCCATTGCCTTTGAAAATTTGCACCAACATTCTTTAGTCCAAACGACATATGAACATAAGTATAGATCTCCCATGGTGTAACAAAAGTAGTCTTTGGTATATTTTCCTCAACTACAAGGACTTGACTATATCCAGAAAATCCATCCAACATAGACATCAATGCAAAATGACTTGTTGCAACAACATCTCCATATTTGGGAGCAAGTAGTCGTCTTTAATACTTGCTTGATTGAGATCTATTAAATTAATTCAAAGATGGATTTATCCATTATTTTTTGTTACTACCACAAGATTTGAAATCCATTATGAGTGTTCGATTGAAAAAATTATACCAACTTTTTTCATTTTTTCTAACTCCATCTTCACTAAGGAATTCAATTTGGGATTTATCATTCTCAACTTTTACTTTAAAGGTTTTGATCCCTCTTTGAGTGGTATAACATGATGGAATATATGTTTTTCATATTCCTTTAAATCATCATAACTCCAAGAGAAAAATATCCTGAAATTCTTTGAATAAAAAGTAATATTGCTATATTTCTTCAATGTTACAACTAGTACCAAGATTTATATATTTTGGAGAATCAGGTGTACCAATATTGATTTTATGTGCCTCTTGAACCTTCTTAATATATGGTTCCTCTTTTGGATCCGAGATCTTTGTTTGATCATTTCTTGTAAAAAGAGATTCCAAACTGACATAATTCTTAGGAGAGAGTATAACACTCTTACCACAATTTTCCTTCTAAGAATCTTGGCTTTCTTTTGAATCATCTAATAAAATTGAGTTATGGTCTGTGAGGAAGTTTTCAATGTGATAATTATTTTCAAAAACTTGCCAACACTCTTGATTATTAGGTATTGAAGGCCAAAAAGTTGTCTTGACATGAAAAGTATTATGATTATGGGATCATCTGAATTGAAGAGATGCAACTAATTCTAATGAATCATCTTTTTGGTTATTTTCTCAAGGAATAAAATAAATATTAAATGAATTTATAATTTCCAATACTCTCCTCACATAATGTTTCAATTTTTCTTTCTTGATTCTGTATTTTTTCTTGATATGATTGATAACCAACTATGAATGACCAATCACCCCTAGATTTTCTACTTTCATTTGAAGGGAAAGAATCAATCCTTAGATCAATGCTTCATTGTTGGTACAAGGGAATTCTAATCTAATAACACGTGGATAGATACCATATTGAGGACTTTTGAAAACAATACTAGATCTAGTTCTAGACTTAGAACAAACACCATCAAATGACATTTTTCAAAAACCTTGGAAATAAATTTCTTTAACTTGCTCAGGTGGATTTAATTGTTTTATGCTAAAAACAACATAATTTTCATTTCCAACCTCGACATAGTTTTCCATCATTTCAATCTCTTTCTTCTTAATTGATACGAGGTTTTTGTGGTCTCAAGGAACATTGATCATTGTTCCATTTTTATTTGGAAGCATCATGCAACTTCCATCATTCATTATATACCCTCTGATTTATGAGCACCAATATTTTCCCAAGAAAGCACCATATGCTAGAGGAAAATCAACCACTATGATGGTAAATATTGTTATAGTATGAGGTCTTGCAGTTATCCATGTGAAAAGATATTTAATTTCTCCATAAGATGGAAACTTTATTGAATCAATGGCATATATGCTTTCATCGGTTTCATAGTATTTCGTACATTCCATTCCAAGTGCATCCATCACTGATAGTGGCATGATATGGTTAGTGGTTCAACTATCCACTAAAAAATTGTGTAGCATAAAATCATGATTTTCTAAAGATATATAAAAGGGTGGAACTTTTCCTTTTGGTCTTACCGATGTGCTATTTTGTTGTTGTCTTGTGTTCAACACAACTACCTCTATTTTTGAATTTGTATCATTCAGTATTTTCAAAAGATTCTTCCTTTGTTGAGCTATCTTGACTAATTCCATGAATGGTAAAGTAATTCTAACCTTAGTTAACTAATTAACTAGATTATAATTCATCTGTAATTGAGTCTTTGTCTAATTAAAAATTGGTTTGGTTTTGTTGGCTTTGGAGTGTTAACTCTTACTTTTTCTTTTTCAGGTTGTTCCCCTGTCTTGAATTTATTTACTTTTGTTATGATATAGACAATATTGTATTGTGAATACTTAGGATCCTCTTGTTCATAAAAAATATAAAAATATGATGAACCTTATACCATTTGTACCGATTCCAAAACTTCGTCTTTGTTAATGATTGTTTCTTGATCAAAATATTCAAAGTTTCCCTTTTCTACAATTTCTTCTAGCACAACAACATTTGAATTTGAAACTTTGGGTATTCTTGGTATATGACCTTCAATTTTATTGTTTCTTCCTCTTTTATCAGAAAATGGATTTCTCATATTTGGATTTAGTGGAATGATATTCTCACTTCTCTTGCATCTATTTATCTCATTCTACATAAGTTTAATTGTTATGCTCATTTGAGCAATCTCTATCTTTTGTCTTGTTTCTTGGGTAGCTCCAGAATCATTCTTCACATTAGGGGGAACAACTTGGAGAATTCCTCCCCCAATTGCTTGATTTCTAGAACTTCTAGAAGTGGATGATCCATGAGGTGATATTGAAAGGATGATAATTTTTCTTTGCACTTTTCCAGGAATAATATTGAAATCAATGTTAGCCTCTAACATGCATTCTTCCATTTGTGTTTCCTTATGTATTTCCTCATTCAATTCATTTATTTGTGAATCTCTTATTGTATAATTCATATTTGAATACATTTCATTCATATAATATCTGAATATGACAGGATCCTTTGGGTGTTGACCTCCTAGGATTTGGTTCAACATATTAAAGAATAGTAAATTAAAAAACATGATTATTTCCCCTTGTTTGAGATGGATTTGGGTAAACTAAGTAAGCAGAGTATGGTATACAATAGGTTGTGCACATATAGTCATAAAGATATTTTCTAAATCATGAAATGAACTAATTTATTGAGATGGGAGGGAAGTATACCATCCATAGGTTGGACCTATCAAAGTTTGAAGAAAGACTCTGACCATTACATCATCATCTTCAATCGAATGAGTATCACAAACACTTAGAAAATTATCCATATATATTTTTGGATCCATAATCCCATCACTTGAAAAGAGAGGTAATACTCCTTGAGGTAGGGTTGGTAATGTATGTTATTCTCTGTGTAAACTGAGTGGGCTAGATCTAGCTTTTCTTCTTGGGTTTCTTTATCTGTGATGTCTTTCTCTTTCTTCATTAGGAATTTGGTTTCTTTGTTCTTCTTAGTGACCCAATATTACTATGTCACTTATTTTGAAACTTGAACTTTGGGCAACTTAATGAGTCACAAGCTTCTTACTTTAACTACATATTAATGGACCCTTGTATGATTCTAGCTTTTCTAGGACTTACAATTGTCTTCTTTATCTTAGGTCTATTTCTCTTTATTATTTTTGGGAAAGAACTTCCCAAGTTATCTCAAGTTCCACATGACTCTTTAATGTTGTGATTGTTAGGTCATACAACTGGTGCAAGATACTTATTTGATAAGTTAATCCAATATGTATTTGGGGTTGGTTGGGTTCAGGTAGATTCATTCAAATTTTTGATCTATGAAACCATATTTTTGTTCAGATCCCCAATATTGATCTATAAAATGCCATGGATATTCCATTAGAATAGTTCATCACAACATATCTAATAAAATACTGAAATTTTTACTACTAAGGTTAATTTTCCTTTAGAACTCCAGAATATTTAGTTATTGATTTTATGCTTATACATGAAATAGAAAAATGCAGAAAATAGAGATCTGTAAAATACATTCACACCATCCACAAATAAACACAATATATTACCTGAGAAACCCAATACGGGTGAAAACTCAACTAGAAAGTGAGGTTTCCCTACTCTCTTTTCTCTAGTATAGAAATTATGCAAGTACAAATAAAGAAGCACTCCCCAAGGATTTTCCTTTGACTTGTGGCCTGTACAACTACTATGGAATCTTTCCTCCTCTATTATGCTCATATAATACCTCTCTTAGATATTATGCTCAGCTATGGAACACGATACAATGCAAAAGGATGGAACCATGTTAATCCTTAATTCATGGCACATTACATGTTAATTGGGGCATATTACATTAGTATTTTTATTTTATTTATGTCATTTTGGGTCCATTAGTTGTAATTGTACCTCCTAGTCTCCTATATATACCAAAGAGACCTTTTCATTTGGAATCATCTTGTAATTGTGAATTCATATGATGTATAAGGAGGATTCCCCCACAAATAGGCTTATTATCTGAATTTCTCTCTTTTTCAAGGCATTGAGTACTTATTTTGAGGTTTTTATGCTATTTTGATATTTGGTTCTTAACATTTGGTTTCATAGCTAGACAATCCTTGGGATTGGCTTCTTCAAAACAAGTCTTCTTTGAATTTTCACTACAACTTTTTTTGTGGAAGGTTTTAGGATATTGAATTTCTATGGTGTAGAGGATATATATATATATATGTATATATATAACTTGGGTCCAAATTTCAGAACTTTTTTCGTTATATTTTTGGAGATATATTCTGTTCAAGTTAGGGTTTTTAACTAGTCCCAAAACTAGTCTGAAACAAGTCTTCTTGGAATTTTTGCTCCTAATTGTTTTTGGCTTGGTTTCATTTTCTAAAATTGTTACAATATTAAGGAGGAATAGTGAATTATCTTGTGTACAAATTTTATCACTTGATTAATTTTACTCTGAAAATTATTCTCTGAGGAAATTAGGGTTTTTGGTTGGCCCATATTTCGGTCTAAAACATGTGTTCTTGAGAAAACTATTATATATGAAGCTACCGACCTAAAAATTGAGTTATAACTATTCCATTGGTTAGGGTAAAGAACTAATTTGTTTTGGTACGAATTCCAATTTCTGAAGTGAAGACAGTGACACGTAGCAGTCCATACAAGTTTGTTCTCCTAAAAGGGAAAACAATCAGCACATCTTGGGAAAGTTATCATAAAATTCTATTGGAGAATCCAATCTTGGTATAACCTATGGGGTTGTAAAGAATACACATCAGGATACCTCAGGTAGAAATTTTATACTCATAAGGGCCGAAATTGCAAAGCTACAACAGAACAAAGGTCAGCTAGCAGAACAATCTCCAAATCAGGGTTTTAAAAGGTGTGTGTTTGTTTTTTGGAAATTTGCATATCTTTTGACTAGAAGATACAATTGGGGTAGTTCAAAAAGTGGAATAAAGTGGGATAAAAGGAGTATCACATAAATTTGGGAGACTCTTAGGTTTGTTTAGGTACATACATATTATGACATCTTTAAACGTAGGATCTTTTGTTACTTGTTAGTGTTATAACCTGGGGACTGTGTGGTTCTTTCACGTACCTATAATATATCTAAAGGCCCCTTTCGAACGGTTGTGCATTATAAAAAAATACTACGCATTTGATCTCCCACGTACCTGGAGTATATAGTAATACCCCTTATAATACTGAGACCAATCGAGTAAGCCATTTGGCTGTCTTATTGCTATAGTACACCGAGAAAAACACTCAGAGAGATCAGTCTATAGTACCTGGGTAGTTGAATAGTACGGATAAGGGCATGGTAAAGCCTCCTTAATTAGTTACCTAAGATATTGTGTTGATTACTATTGTTAGACCTTGCACATATATCAGAGAGTTATAGCACCTGACACTCCCTTGTCTGTGAGGACCTATGCCTAAGACAATTAGGAATTACTACCTTGCAGTGATACTTGGCCAACATACCACCAAAAGAGGGAATTTATACACCAAATAATCCCTCACACATTTCTACTTGGGCTCTTGATGAAGGTGAAGAAATGCGCAAGGAAATATATGATTTACAAAAGAAGGAAGTGACAAAAGATGAAATACAATGGATGATGAATTCAACTGAATCTAAGATGGAAGTGATGATGGATACTAAGATGGATGGATTAAAGGAGGATATCATGGAAGGGTTGAAAAAATTGTTAGTACAGAGGCCACCTGAATGTGACAATGTATCCCATGAAATTAATGATGAGGATACACAGAAGATGAATCAAGATTGGAGAAAGTCTACCTTTGGGTTGAAGACCAATCACTTTCCTAATATCGATATGAGAAATGTTGATGGAAAGGATACAATCACATGGATATTCCATATGGAGTAGTTCTTTGACCTACATGATGTTCCTCAAACACAAAAGGTACGAATTGCATCCTTATATTTAGAACCTAATCAGTTTGTGTGGTATCGATGGATTTGTTCTCGTAAATCACTTGTCCCTTGCAAAATTTTCACGAAAGAAATGATAGAACACTATGAGGATACAAGGAGCAATACCTTCTTCAACCAATTGATAAATATCAAGAAAAAAGGGTTCAGTTGAGGAGCACACTGAGAACTTCCAAAGATTGAATATAAAGGTAATAGATATTCTAGATGAGAACCTGATTGATGTCTTCATAGGAACTTTAAAGGATAAAATTCAACATGAGGTTCTCCTTTGGGAACCCAAATCATTAGAGAATGTGTTTAGGGTGGTGAGTGTTGATTAATTGGGTTGGTTGTGATTGATGTCAACCCTTGAAGAAATTTTGGTAGCACAAAGATTTGGGTAATAGACACAAAGTTTGCTTGATGGATAATGATATGATTTTTTATATATTTGCAGTTAAAACTATTCTATATAGATAGTACATGTCATGTCATTTCTGGTGGTATGTTGACACAAGCGCGCCACCTAGGCACGTCCACTCACAGGATCTCTCCTCTTTCCTCGGCTCGAAGAAATGAAAGGTTCTTCTATTTCCCTATCGGGAAATTTTCACCCACAACACTCTCTCATGGGATCTCCCCTTCTTCTATCAGGAAATTAATGCTGACCTTTTGTTATCGGGTTTCCTCCTATCGAAAATTTGGCACTTGTGATGTCCAAGCAACTTGTTTCACCGATCCCCGATCCCCGATGCGCTCCTTTGGTGCCTTAGCCCCACCTGGCTAAGCCTTTAGTCCACACGACCGTTTTCTATACGACCGCAGCCTTATATTCCTTCTTGTCGGGTTTTCTGCCTTCAAAATCCTGATGTGCTCAAATTCTCATTATCCCTCCAGGATAAGCTCTTGGTCCACGTGACCTCCCCTATATGACCGCAATCCTAACTCCCATCAGGGTTTCAGGATTTCCAATGTCGAAATACATATGCTCTCAGGACTCATGATTCCTCGAATTCTGACGTGCCCTTTACGCGTTAGCCCTCCTGACTATAGGCTTTGGCCCATAGGACTGTTAAACCATGACCGCAGTCTTATCCCCATCGGGGCTACGGGGTTTCAAATGCTGCAAAAAACTTGCACATAGGGTTCCCGATTCCTCGAATCCTGACTCTCTGTGTTGCTGACAGTTGGCCTCCACACTGATGCTTCCCTTCTTTCTGATGTGCTGACAATTGGCCGCACGGTGCCACCTTCCTCCTCATCGGGGTTTCGTGGTTCACGATTCCAAAATGCGTAAACACTTTGTCACCAGGATCCCCGATATCCCGATGACCCAAACCTCGATGGATGACTTCCTTGTCGGGACTTTTCCTCATGGCGCCGATTGCTGCCACGCGTCCTTCTCTGATGGAAGGTCCCGATTTCTCCGGGGTTTCGAGACTTGTGATGTCCCAACTTTCTTGTCCTCAGGAACTCCGATTTCCCGATGCCAAATATCCTGACTCCCGACGCCTTCGATCCCCGCCACGTGTCCAAACTGATGGACGGTCCAGATCTTCCCAGGACTTCGGGGTTTCAAATGTCAAAAAACATTCGACCACAGGACTACCGATCTTTCGAATCCCGATGGTAACCCTCGTGCAACTCTTGTCCGATCCGACGGCTGATGGGTAACTAATCAATGATCCGATGAATGACAACTCCTGGAGCTCGAACTCCGAACGCAGTCATAACCTCCTTGCTCCTTTGGCAGATCCAATGGCTGACGGGATTTTTCCAATCTTCTCCACAAGATCCTAACCGTCTATCTTCCTCTTGGATGTCTTCTACGGGTGAACCCAATATTTCTCTTATGAAAACTGGTCCTCCTGCGCGTAACTTTGCAGCGTTTGTTCAAACACTCCCATGGCACAACTCCCTGTGCTTCTCCTCGATGAGCTTGAAAGCCTTATTCCTCCTGAGCTTCACACAATTCTGAGTCTTCAAAAAGACTCTTGTGGGCACTCCTTGTGGAAAATCCTCAAACACTTCTAAGTGTTGAGTTCTTTCGACTCTGCGCACACCTGCAACAACAGTCCTTCAATGCTTCGCTCAGTTTCACGACTGAGACTATCCTTAGCCTGCGCACTCCTTGCACGGCTCGTATGACCCAACTTCACTTCTAGGTGAATGAGAACAAGAGTTAAACTATCAGAGCCTTTCGTCAACGCACTCCTTGCAGACGACTTCAACTGCACTCCTTGCAGGAATCCTTGCTCAGATAGAGAAACAATTGAAACTCATTTCTTCTACTTCCTTTCAGACTTCAATCTCAACAGATGAAATTATATACACAACATAACAACAAAAGAATAACAGGAAGTAAATACTCATGATCATATCAATTAACACACATACACAGAGAACAAACACAACTCCATGAATTTGAATCAATTTCTTCCATTAATCCAAATAACTATACATGGGTGTTTCTGCACAGTTCTCTGCTTCTCTTCTCTATGCTTAGAATTCTCATAACTATTCCTGAATAATGTTACAATGCACAATGAGGGTGTCTATATCCGTTTTCCCTCTTTTCTTCTAAAACTGTCTAATCTAGAATTAAAATCCTATCTACCTGCATTAACTACTATAAATGCCTCCATCTACTTCAGACGAGAGCGGGGCGCTCAAGGTCTGATTACATTATACCAAGGTGCCTTCATTAAATGACCTCATTTATATTTGGCGCATCAACTTCAAGGGAAAATTCTAAAAATTTGTGCTGGACGCCTTCCAACAGTCGTTTGTCTTCCGCGCTGGCTCGCTTGACGTGAGGGATGCTCCTGCATCATACTCCCTCGGTTGAAAACTTTCATGGGCTCCTGTCCATGAGCTCCTGCACAGCCTGTCCATGCTTTAGAATCTCTCCTTCAGTCTCCCAACTAGCATCTTCAAATGGGTGGCCCTTCCACTTGACCAAATATTCAAAGTATTCTTTCCTTCTGGTCTTCTTACCCACTCGTTTATCCAGTATCTGTTCCATCTGTGGCTTTTCTGCAACTGGAATATGCTTCTGCCACTGAAACTCTGGCTGTTCACGTTCTGCTCATGCTTCCTCAGATTTGTATGGGTATAAATATGAGACATTGAATATCGAAGAAATTCTGATCCCATCAGGTAATTCAATCTCATAATCATTTTTTCCCATTTTCTTCAAGACCTTACATGGCCCAATTTTCTTCATTTTCAATTTATTGTATGTTCCTCTTGGGAACCTTTCTCTTCTCAAGTGTGCTAGAATCAAGTCACCAAACTCAAACTGAAGTTGTCTTCGATGCTGATCTGCTCTGCGCTTATATTCTTGGCTTGATTTCAGCAACCGCTCCTTCACCTGGCTGTGAAGTTCTTTCATTGCCTCAACAAATTCTTCTGCACTAGCGCTCCTAGTAGCAGTCTGTTCTGAATCTCTCAATTTAGAAACTCCTCACGACTGTATGCCATATACAATCTAAAGTGGACTTTGTCCTGTGCTCTAATTCATTGAGTCATTATAAGCAAACTCTGCCTACGGTAATACATTGTCCCAACTGCTGTGGTGCTCCGTCACCAAGATTCTCAGCAAGTCTCCGAGACTTCTGTTCACCACTTCTGTCTGTCCATCCATATGAGGATGATAAGCAGAACTAAACAAAAAGTTAGTCCCCAGCTTCTTCCATAATGTCCTCCAAAAGTACCCTAAGAACTTTGTATCTCTGTCCGAAACAATACTCCTTGGTAAGCCATGAAGCCTAACGAGTTCTTTGAAAAACAGGTTCACGATGTGTGTCCGGTCACTGGTTTTCTGACATGGGATAAAATGTGCCATCTTGGAAAATCTATCCACTACCACAAAGATCGAATCAAATCCTCTTTGCATCCTTGGCAATCCCAATACGAAATCCATGCTAATTTCATCCCATGGCTTCTAAGGTATGGGAAATGGTTGATAAAAAGCCGCATTCTGCTTCCTCCCCTTTGAATGCTGGAAAATCCTGCATCTGTCCACAAGCCTCTTGACCTCTTCTTGCATCCTTGGCCAAATGTATGACTCGCTCAGCTTCGCGAATGTATTATCATGACGGAAATGTCCGACCAGTCCTCCACTATGTTTCTCCTTCAGCAGATTCTCCCTCATGGAACAATTTGGAATACACAGCTGATTGCCCATAAACAACAACCCTTCCTGGATCATGTACTCAGTCCACTAGGTTCTATCCCTCAGAACTGGGTTCTCAGCTACTTCATACGCTTCCTTGAAGTCTGGATCATCTGCGTACATGTCTCTGAGATCATCAAAACCTAACGTCTTGACTTTGAACTACTGCAACAACAAACACTTCCTGCTCAAAGCATAGACAACTTTGTTAGCAGTACGAGAAATATGTTTTATCACAAAAGTGAAATTTTGCATGTACTCAACCCATTTAACATGCCTCTGATTCAACTTTTCCTATTGAGTTACAAACCGTAATGCATGGTTATCACTATACAAAAGAAATTCTTTTGGAATCAAATAGTGCCTCCATTTCTTTAATGCCTGGATGATGGCATAAAACTCCTTGTCATATGTGGAATACTTCACCTTCACTTCATTCAGTTTCTCGCTGAAATATGAAATTGGTCTGTCATCTTGACTTAAGACTGCTCCTATTGCAAACCCGCTTGCATCACATTTTACCTGAAATGTCCTTTGAAAATATGGTAACACCAGAATTGGTTGTTCCGTAATCTTCCGTTTCAGCAAATTGAAACTCTTCTCAGCCTCTTCAGTCCAGTGAAAAGATTTATGTCTTTTCTTCACTTTTTCCATCATTGTTGCGCTAATTCCACTGAAATTCCTAATGAATTTTCAATAGAAACTAGCCAATCTGTGAAAGCTTCTCACCTCAAATATGTTCCTCGGTGATGGCCAATTCTTGATTACCTCCACTTTATCTGGATCCATCCTCAACTCATTTGTCTAAATAACAAACCCCAAGTAAATGAGTTCTGTCTGCATGAATGAGGAATTCTTTATGTTTATCAACAACTTCTCCTGCTGTAATCTCTTCATCACAATGTTTAAATGCTTCAGGTGTTCAGCCTTCGTTTTACTGAAAATCAGTATGTCATCCAGATATACGATGACAATTTTTCCGATGAAATCCTTCAGGACTTCATTCATCAACCTTATAAAGGTACTTGGTGCATTTTTTAAGCCAAATAGTATAACAATCCATTCATACAAACCTTCATTTGTCTTGAATGATGTCTTCCATTCATTACCTTCCCTCATGCGAATCTGGTGATATCCACTCTTCAAATCAAATTTTGAAAAAACAATTGCTCCACTTAAGGAATCCATCAAATCATCCATTCTTGGCAATGGGAATCTATACCTGATGGTTATCTTTTTAATCGCCCTTGAATCAGTGCACATCCTCCAACCTCCGTCTTTCTTCGAACTGAGTACTGTCGGAAAAGCACATGGACTCAAGCTTTCCCTGACCAAACCCTTGTCCAACAAATCCTGGACTTGTCTTTTGACCTCTTCATTCTCCTGTGGCATCAATCTGTACGCAACTTTGTTTGGAAAACTGGCTCTTGGTATGAGATCAATGTGATGACTCACACTTCTCATCAGTGGCAACGAACGAGGTAATTCGTCCACTACTATATCAGCGAACTCTTCCAGCAGTTCCTGAACTTCTCCTGGAAAATCGTCCACTCTTGTGCTAGTCAAAACAATTCTCGGTTTTCTGACCACAAAGAATTGTGGATCCTCCTTCTTCTTAACCTTGGTAAGAAGTTCCTTCCCACTCATGAGAAGTACTGTGTTGCTTACTTTCGGTTTCACCTCCTTATCCTTGATTGGAAGCAACCTATGAGTTCTCCCATTCTTCTCTAGGGTATATGTATTCATCCTCCCATCATGAATCACATTTCTATCATATTGCCATGGTCTACCCAGCAGTAGATGACAAACATCCATAGGAATAACATCACAGAGTATTTTATCATTATACCCTCCTATTTTGAATTCAACTAAACACTGTTTGGTGACATTTACCTGATGTCCTTTTTGTAGCCACGAAACTTTATATGGGCTTGGATGATCAGTCGTCTCCAGCTCCAGCCTTTCTACCATCTCGGTTGACACAAGATTATCAGTGCTACCGCTGTCCACAATGACCTTGCATGCCCAACCCTTGGTCTTGCAAGTTGTTCTGACAAGTCTGGTCCTTTGGACAGAACTTTCCACTTCTTTCTCTGGTGTCAAAAGGACTTTTTGCATCATCAATGATCTTCCACCTTCAGCATCTTCTGCCTCAATATCTCGCCTCTATGCCTCGGCGATGTGAGTCTCTCCTCCATATTTATTTTTCTCTGGACACTCGAATGACTTGTGCCCATTCTTCCCACACGTGAAGCATGTAATTACTCCACCTCTTCCTCTTCCTCTACCTCTGGTACGAGGAAACCTATTATTATCAGCATATCCTCCTCTCTGCTCAGTATGTTGTTCTCTCTGCTCAATGTATTGCTCTCGTTGTGAACTTCCACCTCTCTCAGTACGAGTCTGAGGTTTCTTCCACTCGTCCCTAGGCTTCTGGGTTCTTTCCTGGGCACCTACTTTTCCTCTGGGCTGACTTCTGCCTCGGCCTCTTTGACTCTGCTTTCAGCCCAGCTTCTCCTCCACGTTCAAAGCCATTTGATAAGCATCCTCCACCGTTCAGATGGTATCCATGCTCATTTCATCCTGAATCTCATATCGCCATTCATATAATTGGCCACTTTTTCATCATTCCTTTCGCGATGACCTGCCCTGATATTCAACCTGTAGAACTCTTCAGTATATTCCTTTATTGTCATCATCTTCTGTTTCAGGTTCTGCATTCTCTTGAACAGAGAAATTTGATAATCCCTGGGAATGAATTTTGCCTTCATCTTTCCAATCATCCTGTCCCAACTCTTAATTTTCTGCTTGCCTTGGCAATGCCTCTCAGCTTGTAGTTCATCCCACCACAAGGCTGCATGTCCTTTTAATCTCGTGACGACATGCCTGACTTTCTTGTCCTCTTCAATATCTTCATAGTCAAAATAGGTGTCTAGAGCTCTAATCCAGTCTAGAAGCTCTTCCACATCCAGATTTCCCTCATAAACTGGAATGTCCATTTTCACCTTTGCACCCATTCTTGCAACATCTTTAAGTAAGCGCTCATTTGCTGCATATTCCGCTGGGATTTATTCTCCTCCCTGTCCAACATCATCTTCATTTTCAGACTCACTGATATCTCCTTCATCAACTTTTCTCCTTTCTCTTATATTCATATCCACAATCATAGTGCGTAAGTTATGCAGTTCTCTGTCCACTTCTGGATTCTGCACATGCCTACCCCTACCTCTGGGCATCTCCCTTTCCTCCTCTGGATCGGGTGATTGTTTGTCCCTTCTCCTCGACGGCATGGTGAAATTTATTTCTCCTTGCTACAGAAAGCAAAGAAGCTTTTCTAAGCTCTGATACCACTTGACACAGGCGCGCCACCTAGGCACATCCGCTCACAGGATCTCTCCTCTTTCCTCAGCCCGAAGAACTGAAAGGTTCTTCTATTTCCCTATCGGGAAATTTTCACCCACAACACTCTCTCACGGGATCTCCCCTTCTTCTATCGGGAAATTAATGCTGACCTTTTGTTATCGGGTTTCCTCCTATCGAAACTTTGGCACTTGTGATGTCCAAGCAACTTGTTTCACCGATCCCTGATCCCTGATGCGCTCCTTTGGTGCCTTAGCCCCACCTGGCTAATCCTTTAGTCCACATGACCGTTTTCTATACGACCGCAGCCTTATATTCGAACTTGTCAGGTTTTCTGCCTTCAAAATCCCGATGTGCTCAAATTCCCATTAGCCCTCTAGGCTAAGCTCTTGGTCCACGTGACTTCCCCTATATGACTGCAGTCCTAACTCTCATCGGGATTTCGGGATTTCCAATGTCGAAATAGATATGCTCTCAGGACTCACGATTCCTCGAATTTCGACATGCCCTTTACGCGTTAGCCCTCCTGACTATAGGCTTTGGCCCATAGGACTGTTAACCTGTGACTACAGTCTTATCCCCGTCGGGGCTACGGGGTTTCAAATGATGCAAAACACTTGCCCACGGGGTTCCCGATTCCTCGAATCCTGAGTCTCCAGGTTGCTGACAGCTGGCCTCCACACTGATGCTTCCCTTATTTCCGACGNCGCGGTTCGCGATTCCAAAATGCGTAAACACTTTGTCACCAGGATCCCCGATATCCTGATGACCCAAACACCAATGGATGACTTCCTTGTCGGGACTTTTCCCGATGGCGTCGATTTTTGCCACGCGTCCTTCTCTGATGGACGGTCCCGATTTCTCCGGGGTTTCGAGACTTGTGATGTCCCAACTTTCTTGTCCTCGGGAACTCCGATTTCCCGATGCCAAATATCCCGACTCCTGGCACCTTCGATCCCCGCCACATGTCCCAACTGATGGACGGTCCAGATCTTCTCGGGACTTCGAGGTTTCAAATTTCAAAAAAAATTCGACCAAAGGACTACTGATCTTTCGAATCCTGATGGTAACCCTCGTGCAAATCCTGTCCGATCTGATGGCTGACGGGTAACTGATCAATGATCCGACGACTCACAAATCCTGGAGCTCGAACTCCGAACGCGGTCGTAACCTCCTTGCTCCTTTGGCAGATCCAACAGCTGACGAGATTTTTCCAATCTTCTCCACAAGATCCTAACCGTCTATCATCCTCTTGGATGTCTTCTATGGGTGAACCCAGTATTTCTCTTATGAAAACTGGTCCTTCTATGCGTAACTTTGCAGCATTTGTTCAAACACTCCCATGACAAAACTCCTCGTGCTTCTCTTCAATGAGCTTGAAAGCCTTATTCCTCTTGAGCTTCACACAATTATGAGTCTTCAAAAAGACTCTTGCGCGCACTCCTTGCGACAAATCCTCAAACACTTCTAAGTGTTGAGTTCTTTCGACTCTGCGCACACCTGGAGCAACAGTCCTTCGACGCTTCGCTCAGTTTCACGACTGAGAATATCCTTAGCCTGCGCACTCCTTGCATGGCTCGTATGACCCAATTTCACTTCTAGGTGAATGAGAACAAGAGTTAAACTATCGGAGCCTTCTGTCAACGCACTCCTTGCGGACGACTTCAACTACACTCCTTGCAGGAATCCTTGCTCAGATAGAGAAACAATTGAAACTCATTTCTTCTACTTCCTTTCATACTTCAATCTCAACGCATGAAATCATATACAAATCATAACAGCAAATGCATAACAGGAAGTAAATACTCATGAGCATATCAATTAACACACATACACAGAGAACAAACACAACTCCATTAATTTGAATCAATTTCTTCCATTAATCCAAATAACTATACATGGGTGTTTTTGCACAGTTCTCTGCTTCTCTTCTCTATGCTCAGCATTCTCGTAACTATTCCTGAATAATGTTACAATGCACAATGAGGGTGTCTATATCCGTTTTCCCTCTTTTCTTCTAAAACTGTCTAATCTAGAATTAAAATCCTGTCTACCTGCATTAACTACTATAAATGCCTCCATCTAATTCAGACGAGAGCGGGGCGCTCAAGGTATGATTACATTATACCAAGGCGCCTTCATTAAATGACCTCATTTATATTTGGTGCATCAACTTCAAGGGAAAATTCAAAAAAATTGTGCTGGACGCCTTCCAGCTGTCGTTTGTCTTCCGCGCTGGCTCGCTTGACGTGAGGGATGCTCCTACATCATACTCCCTCACTTGAAAAATTTCATGGGATCCTGTCCATGAGCTCCTACACGGTCTGTCCATGCTTTAGAATCTCTTCTTTAGTCTCCCAGCTGGCATCTTCAACTGGGTGGCCCTTCCACTTGACCAAATATTGAAAGTATTCTTTCCTTCTGGTCTTCTTACCCACTCGTTTATCCAGTATGTGCTCCATCTGTGGCTTCTCTGCAACTGGCATCTGCTTCTGCCACTGAACCTTTGGCTGTTCACCTTCTGCTCCTTCTTCTTCAGCTTTGTATGGGTATAAATATGAGACATTGAATATCGGAGAAATTCCGATCCCATCGGGTAATTCAATCTCATAAGCATTTTTTCCCATTTTCTTCAAGACCTTACATGGCCCGATTTTCTTCATTTTCTATTTATTGTATGTTCCTCTCGGGAACCTTTATCTTCTCAAGTGTGCTAGAATCAAGTCACCAACCTCAAACTGAAGTTGTCTTTGATGCTGATATGATCTACGCTTATATTTTTGGCTTGATTTCAGCAACCGCTCCTTCACCTGGCTGTGAAGTTCTTTCACTGCCTCAGAAAATTCTTTTGCACTAGCGCTCCTAGTAGCAGTCTGTTCTGAATCTCTCAATTCAGAAACTCCTCACGGCTGTATGCCATATACAATCTGAAATGAACTTTGGCCTATGCTCCGATTCACTGAGTCGTTATAAACAAACTCTGCCTGCGGTAATACATTGTCCCAACAGCTATGGTGCTCCGTCACCAAGCTTCTCAACAAGTCTCCCAGACTTATGTTCACCATTTCTGTCTGTCCATCCATCTGAGGATGATAAGGAGAACTAAACAACAAGTTAGTCTCCAGCTTCTTCCATAATGTCCTCCAAAAGTTCCCTAAGAAATTTGTATCTCTGTCCGAAACAATACTCCTTGGTAAGTCGTCAAGCCGAACGACTTCTTTGAAAAACAGGCCCGCGATGTGTGTCGCGTCACTGGTTTTCTGACATGGGATAAAATGTGCCATCTTGGAAAATCTATCCACTACCACAAAGATCGAATCAAATCCTCTTTACGTCCTTGGCAATCCCAATACGAAATCCATGCTAATTTCATCCCACGGCTTCTCTGGTATGCGCAATGGTTGATAAAAACCCGCATTCTGCTTCCTCCCCTTTGAGTGCTAGCAAATCCTGCATCTGTCCACAAGCCTCTCGACCTCTGCTCGCATCCCTGGCCAAAAGTATGACTCACTCAACTTCGTGAATGTCTTATCATGAATGAAATGTCCGACCAGTCCTCCACTGTGTTTCTCTTTCAGCAGATTCTCCCTCATGGAACAATTTGGAATACACAGCTGATTGCCCTTAAACAACAACCCTTCCTGGATCATGTACTCGGTCCACTGGCTTCTCTCCCTGAGAACTGGGTTCTCAGCTGCTTCATACGCTTCCTTGAAGTCTGGATCATCTGCGTACATGTCTCTGAGATCATCAAAACCTAACGTCTTGACTTTGAACTCCTGCAACAACAAACACTTCCTGCTCAAAGCATCGACAACTTTGTTAGTAGTACCAGAAATATGTTTTATCACAAAAGTGAAATTTTTCATGTACTCAACCCATTTAACATGCCTCTGATTCAACTTTTCCTGTTGAGTCACAAACTATAATGCATGGTTATCACTATACAAAAGAAATTCTTTTGGAATCAAATAGTGCCTCCATTTCTTCAATGCCTGGATGATGGCATAAAACTCCTTTTCATATGTGGAATACTTTACCTTTGCTTCATTCAGCTTCCCGCTGAAATATGCAATTGGTCTGTCATCTTGACTTAAGACTGCTCCTATTGCAAACCCACTTGCATCACATTTTACCTGAAATGTCCTATGAAAATCCGGTAACACCAGAATTGGTTGTTCCGTAATCTTCCGTTTCAGCAAATTGAAACTCTTCTCAGCCTCTTCAGTCCAGTGAAAAGATTTATGTCTTTTCTTCACTATATCCATAATTGCTGCACTAATTCCACTGAAATTCCTAATGAATTTTTGGTAGAAACTAGCCAATCCATGAAATCTTCTCACCTCAAATATGTTCCTCGGTGATGGCCAATTCTTGATTACCTCCACTTTATCTGGATCCATCCTCAACTCATTTGCCGAAATAACAAACCCCAAGTAAATGAGTTCTGTCTGCATGAATGAGGACTTCTTTATGTTTATCAACAGCTTCTCCTGCTGTAATCTCTTCATCACAATGGTTAAATGCTTCAGGTGTTCAGCCTTCGTTTTACTGAAAATCAATATGTCATCCAGATATACGATGACAAATTTTCTGATGAAATCCTTCAGGACTTCATTCATCAACCTCATAAAGGTACTTGGCGCATTTGTTAAGCCAAATGGCATAACAAGCCATTCATACAAACCTTCGTTTGTCTTGAATGTTGTCTTCCATTCATCACCTTCCCTCATGCGATTCTGGTGATATCCACTCTTCAAATCAATTTTTGAAATTTTTTTTGCTCCACTTAAGCAATCCATCAAATCATCCATTCTTGGCAATGGGAATCTATACCTGATGGATATCTTGTTAATCACCCTTGAATCAGTGCACATCCTCTAGCCTGCGTCCTTCTTCGGACTGAGTGTTGTCAAAACATCACATGGACTCAAGCTTTCCCTAACCAAACCCTTGTCCAACAAATCCTGGACTTGTCTTTTGAACTCTTCATTCTCCTATGGCATCAATCTGTACGCAACTTTGTTTGGAAAACTGGCTTCTGGTATGAGATCAATGTGATGACTCACACTTCTCATCGGTGGCAACGAACGAGGTAATTCGTCCACTACTATATCAGTGAACTCTTCCAGCAGTTCTTGAACTTCTCCCGGCAAATCGTCCACTCTTGTGTTGATCAAAACAATTCTCGGTTTTCTGACCACAAAGAATTGCGGATCCTCCTTCTTCTTAACCTCGGTAAGAAGTTCCTTCCCACTCATGAGAAGTACTGTGTTGCTTACTTCCTGTTTCACCTCCTTATCCTTGATTGGAAGCAACCTATGAGTTCTCCCGTTCTTCTCTAGGGTATATGTATTCATCCTCCCATCATGAATCACATTTCTATCATATTGCCATGGTCTACCCAACAATAGATGACAAACATCCATAGGAATAACATCACAGAGTATTTTATCATTATACCCTCCTATTTTGAATTCAACTAAACACTGTTTGGTGACATTTACCTGATGTCCTTTTTGTAGCCACGAAACTTTATATGGGCTTGGATGATCAGTCGTCTCCAGCTCCAACCTTTCTACCATCTTGGTTGACATGGGATTATCAGTGCTACCACTGTCCACAATGACCTTGCATGCCCAACCCTTGGTCTTGCAAGCTGTTCTGAAAAGTCTGGTCCTTTGGACAAAACTTTCCACTTCTTTCTCTGGTGTCAAAAGGACTTTTCGCATCACCAGCGATCTTCCACTTTCAACATATTCTGCCTCAATATCTCGCCTCTGTGCCTCGGCGATGTGAGTCTCTCCTCCATCTTTATTTTTCTCTTGACACTCGAATAACTTGTGCCCATTCTTCCCACACGTGAAGCATGTAATTACTCCACCTCTTCCTCTTCCTCTACCTCTGGTACGGGGAAACCTATTATTATCAGCATATCCTCCTCTCTGCTCAGTATGATATTCTCTCTGCTCAGCATATTTCTCTCGTTGTGAACTTCCACCTCTCTCAGTACGAGTCTGAGGTTTCTTCCAGTCGTCCCTGGGCTTCTGGGTTCTTTCTTGGGAAACTAATTTTCCTCTGGGCTGAATTCTGCCTCAGCCTCTTTGACTCTGCTTTCGGCCCAACTTCTCCTCCGCTTTCAAAACCATTTGATAAGCATCCTCCACCATTCGGATGGTAGCCATGCTCATTTCATCCTGAATCTCATATCTCAGGCCATTCATATACCTGGCCACTTTTTCATCATTGCTTTCGCGATGACCTGCCCTGATATTCAACCTGTAGAACTCTTCAGTATATTCCTTTACTGTCATCATCTTCTATCTCAGGTTCTGCATTCTCCTGAATAGAGAAATTTGATAATCCATGGGAATGAATTTTGCCTTCATCTTTGCAATAATCCTGTCCCAGCTCTTAATTTTCTGCTTGCCTTGGCAACGCCTGTCAGCTTGTAGTTCATCCCACCACAAGGTTGCATGTCATTTTAATCTCGTGATGACATGCCTGACTTTCTTGTCCTCTTCAATATCTTCATAGTCAAAATAGGTGTCTAGAGCTCTAATCCAGCCTATAAGCTCTTCCACATCCAGATTTCCCTCATAAAATGGAATGCCCATTTTCACCTTTGCACCCATTCTTGCAACAGCTTTAAGTAAGCGCTCATTTGCTGCATCTTCCGCTGGGATTTCTTCTCCTCCCTGTCCAACATCATCTTCATTTTCGGACTCACTGATATCTCCTTCATCATATTTTCGTCTTTGTCTTATATTCATATCCACAATCATAGTGCGTAAGTTATGCAGTTCTCTGTTCACTTCTGGATTCTGCACTTGCCTACCCCTACCTCTAGACATCTCCCTTTCCTCCTCTGGATCAGGTGATTGTCTGTCTCTTCTCCTCGGCGGGATGTTGAAATTTCTTTCTCCCTGCTACAGAAAGCAAATAAGCTTTTCTAAGCTCTGATACCACTTGACGCAGGCGCGCCATCCAGGCACGTCCGCTCACAAGATCTCTCCTCTTTCCTCGGATCGAAGAATTGAAAGGTTCTTCTATTTCCCTATCGGGAAATTTTCACCCACAACACTCTCTCATGGGATCTCCCCTTCTTCTATCAAGAAATTAATGCTGACCTTTTGTTATCGGGTTTCTTCCTATTGGAACTTTGGCACTTGTGATGTCCAAGAAACTTGTTTCACCGATCCCCGATCCCCGATGCGCTGCTTTGGTGCCTTAGCCCCACCTGGATAAGCCTTTAGTCCACACAACCGTTTTCTATACAAACACAGCCTTATATTCCTTCTTGTCGGGTTTTCTGCCTTCAAAATCCCGATGTGCTCAAATTATTGTTAGCCCTCCAGGCTAAGATCTTGGTCCACGTGACCTCCCCTATATGACCACAGTCCTAACTCCCATCGGGGTTTCAGGATTTCCAATGTCGAAATACATATGCTCTCAGGACTCGCGATTCCTCGAATTCCGACGTGCCCTTTACGCGTTAGCCCTCCTGACTATAGGCTTTGGCCCATAGGACCGTTAACCCGTGACCACAGTCTTATCCCCGTCGGGGCTACGGGGTTTCAAATGCTGCAAAACACTTGACCATGAGGTTCCCGATTCCTCGAATCTCGACTCTCCGGGTTGCTGACAGCTGGCCTCCACACTGACACTTCCCTTCTTTCCGACGTGCTGACAATTGGTCGCACGGTGCCACCTTGCTCCTCGTCGAGGTTTCGTGGTTCGCGATTCCAAAATGCATAAACACTTTGTCACCAGGATCCCCGATATCCCGATGACCCAAACACCGATGGATGACTTCCTTATCGGGACTTTTCCCGATGGCGTCGATTGTTGCCACACGTCCTTCTCTGATGGACGGTCCTGATTTCTCTGGGGTTTCGAGACTTGTGATGTCCCAACTTTCTTGTCCTCAGGAACTCCGATTTCCCGATGCCAAATATCCCGACTCCTGGTGCCTTCAATCCCCGCCACGTGTCCCAACTGACGGACGATCCAGATCTTCCCGGGACTTCGGGGTTTCAAATGTCGAAAAACATTTTACCACAGGACTACCGATCTTTTTCGAATCCCGATGGTAACCCTCGTGAAACTCCTATCCGATCCAACGGCTGATGGGTAACTGATCAATGATCCGACGACTCACAACTCCTGGAGCTCGAACTCCAAACGCGGTCGTAACCTCCTTTCTCCTTTGGCAGATCCAACGGATGATGGGATTTTGCTAATATTCTCCACAAGATCCTAACCGTCTATCTTCCTCTTGGATGTCTTCTACGAGTGAACCTAGTATTTCTCTTATGAAAACTAGTCCTCCTGCGCGTAACTTTGCAGCTTTTTTTCAAACACTCCCACGGCACAACTCCCTGTGCTTCTCCTCGATGAGCTTGAAAGCCTTATTCCTTCTGAGCTTCACACAATTCTGAGTCTTCAAAAAGACTCTTGCGCGCACTCCTTGCGGCAAATCCTCAAACACTTCTAAGTGTTGAGTTCTTTCGACTCTGCGCACACCTGCAGCAGCAGTCCTTCAACGCTTCGCTTAGTTTCACGACTGAGACTATCCTTAGTCTGTACAGTCCTTGCATGGCTCTTATGACCCAATTTCACTTCTGGGTGAATGAGAACAAGAGTTAAACTATCCGAGGCTTCTGTCAATGCACTCCTTGCAGACGACTTCAATTGCACTCCTTGCAGGAATCCTTGCTCAGATAGATAAACAATTGAATCTCATTTCTTCTACTTCCTTTCAAACTTCAATCTCAACACATGAAATCATATACACAGCATAACAACAAATGCATAACAGGAAGTAAATACTCATGAGCATATCAATTAACACACATACACAGAGAACAAACACAACTCCATGAATTTGAATCAATTTCTTCCATTAATCCAAATAACTATACATGGGTGTTTCTGCACAGTTCTCTGCTTCTCTTCTCTATGCTCATAATTCTCCTAACTATTCTTTAATAATGTTACAATGCACAATGAGGGTGTCTATATCCGTTTTCCCTCTTTTCTTCTAAAACTGTCTAATCTAGAATTAAAATCCTATCTACCTGCATTAACTACTATAAATGCCTCCATCTACTTCAGACGAGAGTAGGGTGCTCAAGTTCTGATTACATTATACCAAGTCGCCTTCATTAAATGACCTCATTTATATTTGGCGCATCAACTTCAAGGGAAAATTCAAAAAATTTGTGCTGGACGCCTTCCAGCTGTCGTTTGTCTTCCGCGCTGGCTCACTTGACGTGAGGGATGCTCCTGCATCATATGTGGAACATCACATAACTCCTCACGATTAGAAATTTATGTCCATGTGAAGTTGGAGAACCCTCATGAGTCATCTAGAAGCCCCAAAAGGTCAAACTAGTCAAAGTGCTTGCAAAGAAGAAATTATTTAAATAATAAAGTGAAGTGATGAGTGTACTATAAGTTAAAGAGGTTGAAAAAGAAATGATTTAAATAATAATGTTAATGGAGAACTTACTAACTATGGAAAGTGGTTAAGTTAAGTGGACAAGTGGTTATAAGTGGTTTAACCCTAAAATAAGGAAAGTGGGTTAAGATAGTTAGAAGGTAACCCCCTGAGGAAGCTACATCAAAGTATAAATAAGAGGCAAGGGTCTCTCATTCAAATCACACTTGAATATTATTGAATATCTATTTTTGTGAAAGGTTATTTGGGCAGGTATTATTGATAGAGAAAAAGTGTGGTAGAAAAAGTGCGGCAGGAAAACTGTAGAAGAAAATGTGCAGCAGGAAAACTGCGGTAGGAAAAGTGCGACTGGAAAAGTGCAGTAGAAAAAGTGTGATAGAAAAAGTGTGCCAGGAAAAGTGCGACAGAAAAAGTGTGGCAGGAAAACTGCGAAATAAAAAGTGCGGTAGAAAAAGTGCTTTAGGAAAAGTGCAACAGGAAAAGTGCTGCAGAAAAAGTGTAACAAGAAAATTGTGGAAGAAAAAGTGTGGCAAAAAAGGTGTGGCAGAAAAATTGCAGCAGGGAAAGTGCAGCAGAAAAACCGTAGCAAAAAAAGCACGGTAGAAAAATTTCGGCATTGGATTTGCGACAAGAAAACTGTGGCAACAAAATGCT
This sequence comes from Picea sitchensis, assembly GCA_010110895.2. Taxonomy (NCBI): domain Eukaryota; kingdom Viridiplantae; phylum Streptophyta; class Pinopsida; order Pinales; family Pinaceae; genus Picea; species Picea sitchensis. Next base: position 35,179 of record SNQJ01S0084702.1, on the reverse strand, counting down.
ACAATAAAAAAAGGTATGGTTCTCATATGTGTATTGTTGAATTTATGAATCAAGTTGAGGGTTTTCCTTGTAAATATGTTGGATTCCCTCTTGGGAGTTTATGAATTGTTGTAGAGTTGATTTGAGGCATATCTACTAAAGTTTAATATTGGTTCATGTTTGAGGGATTTTGGTTGAGGTATGTTGTTGAAGTTATTGGTATAGATAGAGGTTGTATAAAAATGAGGTTCTAGCACATGGGTTTAGGTACATACTTGTAATATAGTGTTTGAGGTATATGTGATCATATTAGATTTGGATGATGAAATTGATAAGGGATTTTGGTTGAGGTACATGTTGGTTACATGGTTGAGACAAGTAGTTGATGAGTTTGCACATACATGAGGTGTATAGTTGATGATGTTGGTACATGATGATGATTCATTTATGTGTATTTGATACATGATTGGTACATATTTGGTGCATGGTTGATGCACTCGGTGATGGTACAGGTTGAGGTATAGGTTGGTGCATGGTTGATGCACTTTTTTATGGTACAAGTTGATTAAAGGTTGTTTGGACAGGTTATTGTGACAGGTTATTTGTACAGGTTTGGTGCATGGTTAATGCATTTGTTTATGGTACAGGTTGAGCTACAAGTTTTTGTATGGTACATGTTGGCACAAGTTATTGGTACAGGTTGTTAGAGGTTGATTGGTACATGATTACAATAGTATATCTCATAGTGATAGTGTGACATTGGTTCCATCATTCTACTTCTACATCAGGGTGGTTAGATGGGGCAAGGACAAGTGGTTGTATCCACATTTCGGTTGTAGTCAGAGAACATAAGGGGTTGTAGCCAAAGAATTGGGGAGTTGGAGCTTCCCTCAGGTTGTAGCATGAGAAACTAGGGGGTTGGAGCTTCCTTCCAGTTGCAGCTGGAAAACAAAGGAAGTTGGTGCTTCCAATGAATGTAATTCTTAAAGACATAAGAAAAAGCATTATGTGGTTTTCTCCCACTTTGGGTTTCGATGTAAAAACACTGGTGTACTGTGTATATGTATGATTGCTCATTTGTTCATTGTTTATTTACTCTGCAACTATTGGATGATAATGCTACATTGATATAACACTTGCATTTTGTGGTTAAAAAGGATTGAATTTCTCTATTACTGATTCACCCCCCCTCTCAGTAATCCAACAATTGGAATCATAGAAGGTTCCTTCGGGAAACATTTTAACCACTTGAAGGAGATCATGCATTATTCTGAGAATGGAGTACCACTATTCAATGGTCATAATGGTTTAAAGTATGAGATATGGAGTAGAATGATGAAAGTATTTTTACAGGAACATGGGCATTATATTTGGCTATCAGTCGTTACAAGATATGATATTTCAAAAAGGGAAAAGACTACAACCAAGAAGGAATTGAATAAGAATAACAAAATAGAAATGGATTTCATCTAGGAAGGATTACCTAATCCGGTAAGAGAAAAGGTTGGTAAATGTTCATTGGCCAAAGAGATTTGGGATAAGTTACATGACATATATTCTTCACCCAGCCCAGATTCATAAAATGTTAAAGAAGATACAGATACAGATCAAGAAGAATTATGTTCACCATGTCAAATAGATTCAAAAGATGAATATTACATAATCACCAGAGGTATGTTGTTTTTCTTTAATTGTGAAAATTGCGAACATCTTGAAATAGAATGGCATGAATGAAATGAGACAGAAAAACTAATTGAAAAGGAAGAAAATTATGAAGCATAATTGATTAGTGCTTTAGATGAACTAAGAGAGGAAAACAAGTCAATCATGAAAGAATTGATGAAACAAAAGGAAAGTGTTCACATTTTCGAAGAATCCCAATAGGTCATCGAGAACTTAAGAACTCAACTAGAAGAAGCCAGAAAGATCGAATAAAATATTGAATATCAAAAGTAGTATTTGGAAGCCAACATAGAATCACATAAGGAAGAAGCAGAAATGAGAGAGAATATATTGACTGATCATCTTAAGGAAAGAACTAACGATCTAAACTAGCTTGAGACAGAGTTTGGTCATGAAGAGAAATGACTTGAAGAAGAAATAATCACATTAAAAATTTATCTTGAATAAGTGAAAAGAACAAAAGAAGTCATGAAGTCTCAGATATTGAAGAAAGAAGAAGAGGTTGAGAATCTTGAAGAAGAGGTTGTCATATTGATAATTAAAGTCAGCAAGCTCAACTAGAACGTTGAAGAGATAGAAACATCCACATCAGTTATAGAGAATGAAGAGAAGCACTCTAGGTTGCTAGAAAAGAAGAATGAAGAAAAGAGAAANAAGAAGAATGAAGAAAACAGAAAGAGTTATGTAGAAGTACTCAAAGGAAGGAATCATGTTCAACCAGAATCTAAGAAAACTATTGAAGATGCATCTTCAATAAGACCATCAATGTTCAAGCCACAAAGAATCTTCAATCATGATCATGATCAGTGAAGGCAAAAATTCAGAAGGACCATTCCACACAGAAGCTTATTCACTCCTAGGTATGCAAATTTATTTTATGGTCATTGTTTTTATTGTACTAACTTTGGACATAAGGTTGCAGATTTTAGGGATTATAAAAGAAATGTTCAAGCAACAAATTCATATGTGGCCCCATGTAACATTGAATGTTACAAATGTCATAAATATGGACACATAGCTAGTGATTGTATAAGCATGATCAATACTTCCATGAAAGAGAACATTGATATCAGATGTAAGAATGTATGGATAAGAAAAAATGAAGAAAAGGTGAACACATACCAGGTCTCAGAGATCGTAATATTGGAAATAAAAAAAGATGAATAAAAATGTACAGAGAAAAAGAAAGATGTCAGATACATAAATGTTTGGAAAATAACTAAAAGAAAAGAAGGACAGGTAAATAAGGAACATGTTCAAGAGATTGTACTTTCAGGAATTGTAGTGAAATATGAATCCATAGACAGAAAGAAAGAAGTCAGAGCTCAGAGAGATGATGAATCTACCAATGAAGATGATGATGAATACACATCAGGGCATGAATTGTTCTAAGCCATCCATCTTAGAGACTCCCAAGTAATATGAATATTAGACAGGGGGAGTCTATGTAGTAGCTGAGACAGACTAGAGAACCATCCTTCGAGCAACTTGCAGAATTTGAGTAGACATATTCAATGCCTCCAGTTAGTAGAAGTACACTATGATATATTAATCAACTGTAGTAGTACTTTGTGATAGTACAGTGACATATGAGTCAAAATTATGGAAATTTGTGAAGTAGAGTCTTGGACAATATTGACAGAGATGGATTTGTAAGAACACTTAGTAGGTTTGGACAGATATATGATAGTGGACAAGAGTATGGATTCATAGATTGGTTCAGAGAGTGGTTTAGAGACAAAGGAACATTATGATAATGGATAATAATTACACAAGAAATGGATCAAACAATGCTAATGGTTTCCAAATTGACAGATATTTTTTGGACACATGCAGTGCATACACCAATTCACATTCAAAATAGAGTAATTCTCATAAACAACAATGACAAAACTTCCTACAAGCTATGAAAAGGAAGACCAACAAATGTGAATCACTTCAAAGTATTTGGAAGCAAATTCTACATCAAAGGAGAAGATGGTGGGATGAGAAAGTTTGACTCTCGTGTGGAAAAATGAGTACTTGTTGGTTACTCAAGTACAAGGAAAGAATACAAGTGTTACAATCTCATGTTGAAGAAAGTTTTGGAAAGAATCAATGTAACAAATGATGAAACAGGTGGACACGAATTAAATGAAGAAGAAAATGAATCAATGGAACAACTTTACGAAGAAGAGCCAAAAGATGAAGAAGAAGTCTACATAGAACAACCAGAAGTATTTTAGTTGTCAGAGAATGTAGATTATGTGTGTAAATTTAAGAAGGCCTTATATGGTCTAAAACAGGATCTTAGAGCATGGTACTCTAGACTGGATAAATATCTTCAACAGGCAGGGTTCAGAAAAGGAAGTGCAGACAACAACCTCTACATCAAGGTAACTCAAGATAGTATTTTATTAATTGAAGTTTATGTTGATGATATTATTTTTGGAAGCAATGATGAAAGGTTAAGATAAAAATTTGCAAACGATATGCATAATGAATTTGAAATGTCATTACTCAAAGAACTCTCCTCCTTTTTAGGTCTTCAGATATGTCAAAGAAACCAAGGAATTTTTATTTATCAAACTAAGTATATTAGAGAAATGATAAAGAAGTTCGAAATGGAAGATTGCAAACCAGTTGCAAGTTGAGAAAATATGATGATTCAAAGTCTACAGACCAGAGGCAATACATGTCAATGATTGGTAGCTTATTATATGTGACAGCATCCAGAATAGATGTAATGTAGGAAGTTGTATAGGTGGCATGATTTCAAGCATCACCAAAGGAATCACATGTATTAAGAGAGAAGAGGATTTTCAGATATCTCAAAGGAAATGATATATCACTTATTGCCTACACATATGCATATTGGGCAGGTTTCATTGATGACTGACGAAGCACCGGTGGAGCAACGTTCTACTTGGGTGAGTATTTAGTATCATGGTTAAGAAAGAAACAATCATCAATATACTTATTTACAACCGAGGAATAGTATATTGCAACAACAACATGTTGTACATAGGTTCTATGGATGAAACAAACTCTAACAAATATACAGGTTGAGTATGATGATCTTATTCCAATCTATTGTGATAATAAAAGCACCATCAGTATCTCAAAGAACCCGGTGATTAACTCCAAGATGAAGACCATTCCAATAAAGTATCACATTCTATTGGAACATGTTGTAGAGAAGAACATCATAGTTGAATATCTGGGCGCAAAAGAACAAGTGTGTAAGGTTCTGCTCAACAGAGCCTTATAAAACAAGAAAAAGATTTATTTTACAGAAATGCTATCCTAACATTTTTAATACTTTATAAAAATCATATATATAAATTATTGAACTGATCATAATAAGCTTACGAACAACCACATAACACTACATATTCCTTAAATTCATAAAACAAATACATAAATTAAAATACCTTCGTCTGATGCTAAACTCCCGCTTGTTTGGTTGTCCTCCCTCCTGCCTTGCCCAACTTGTTGCTTGACCAAACCCTGCCCAAACCGACTAACCACCCAGACAGCTAGGAGTATCCTGTCTGGCTCCCTAGCTCCAGGATACCGTAAGGAATCCTGGCCCCCGTGCCCAAAACCCCCAGCAACCCAGTGCCCCCTGCGATAGTTCACCAAAACTTTAGAACCCAACAACAAAACCAAAAAATCCAAAACCGGAACTACAGTCCTCTCCTCTCCAATAATTCTTCCTCCCCCCTATTCTCATAATGCCCTCTCCCGTAGGACTCTTCCCCGTCATATCTTCCCCTTCACCGACTCTCCTCCCCTCCATTAATTAGCTTATCATACATTTAATGTTTCTTTCCCCCCCCTTCATACGTAAAGTCTTTAATTAAATAAATTAAAATTATTAAGCCCCTTTAATTCATTACTCAAATATTTAATGAGTCAATTAATTAATTAATTAATCATCGACAGATATGAACAATTAATTAATTAATTAATATTATTAAGAAATAATTATTGTTTAACTAAACATATTAGGACAGTCAGATTTTCTAATTAATTATAATTAATAATCCCTATGCATCTATTTAACCAGGGTTGTTACATACACCCACCCTTTAGGAAACTTTGTCCTGAAGTTAAGGTATCCCATGATACAAAGGAAAAGAAACATGGTTCACACATTCATGACAATTAACCGACACTATTAGTAAGTAAGCCAAGAAAACTCATACATGCTAGTGTACATGTACAAGAATGCATGTGTAGCTAG
>SNQJ01S0084702.1:8226-19927 GCA_010110895.2 Picea sitchensis | reverse complement strand
TTGATATTCTTTATATCAACATCATAATCATTGAGGAAACCAAACCATCTTCTTTGCCTAGCATTTAGATTTGGTTGTCCAAACAAGTATTTCATACCATAATGGTCTATCCTCAACTCAAATCCTTTTCTCATGAGGTAGTGCCTCCACATCTTCAAGGCATGCACTGTGGCTTCCAACTCCAAATCATGAGTAGCATAGTGCCTTTCATTCTCCTTCAACTTCCTTGATTCATAGCACACCACATACCCATTCTAATTAAGGACTCCACCAAGTCCTTCCTTACATGCATCAATACATACAATGGAATTTTCATTTGGATCAACAATCCTTAGTATGAGAGCACTTGTTAATAAATGCTTCAAGTTTTTGAAAATCCTTTCACAATGCAAAGTCCACTCAAACTTCACACCTTTCTTTTGTAAATAAGTAATTGGATGTGCAATCTTTGAGAATCCTTCAAAAAATATCCTATAGTAACTTGCAAGGCCCATGAATGATCTAACCTCCGATACATTCCTTGGTGTTGGCCACCTCTCAATGGCCTTTATATTTTCTGGGTCTACTGTTATCCCTTCCTCTGAAATGATATGGCCCAAATAATGAATTTGCTTCTGGTAAAATGAACACTTGCTCAAATTGGAATATAAATAATGCTCCCTCAATACCTATAACACCATCCTCAAGTGTTTCTCATGCTCTTCATTTGATCGATAATATATAAGAATGTCATCCAAAAAGACAATGACAAACTCATCTAAGTAATTCTTGAATATACCATTCATGAGACACATGAAGATAACTAGTGCATTTTTTAACTCAAACATAACCACTGTGAAATCATAATGGCCATACCTTGTTCTGAAGGAAGTGTTGTTGATGTCTTTTTATTTAATTCTTACCTGATGATAGCCCGACCTGAGATCAATCTTCGAGAATATTTTTGCATATTTTAGCTGATCAAAGAGGTCATCTATCCTTGGTAAAGGATACTTTTTCTTCATAGTTACCTTGTTCAAATGCCTGAAGTCAATGCAAATTCTCAAAGTTCCATCCTTTTTCTTCACAAATAATACCGCCCCCCCAAGGTGGCACGCTTGCGTATATACCCTTTCTTCATAATCTCTTCAAGTTGCATTTGCAATTCCTTTAGCTCTGGTGTACTCATCCTGTAAGGACTCTTAGATACTAGAGCTTCTCCCAACACCAGATAGATAGAGAAATCAATATCTCTCTTGGGTGGAAATCCTGGTATTTCTTTAAATACATCCTCAAACTCTTTTAGGACTGCATAATATTCAATATTTGGCACCTTATCTTTAGGTGTCTCTTCCATATGTGCTGCAAATATTTTACAACCTTTCCTGTAATGTTTCTTCAGCTACAAGGCTAGAACTTCTCTGACAATTACTACTCTGGGAATTCCTTTTATTGTTCTTAAGTGGCCTTCCTCATCCATGCAAGTAAAATCCTTATTATAATAGTCTAGGACACCATGGTATTGATCCAGCCAATCCATACCAATTAGGCAGTCATAGGAACCTAAAGGTAAGATGTTCACATATGCCATGGTGTTTATTCCATTCATGTTCATTGAATATGCCTTAACCATCTCATTAATTTGTGTTTTAGCTCATGTAGCTAGCTGCACCATCCAACATTTTCCCATCTTTCTTTTTGACAATTGAAATCTCTCCACCAACTTAGGATCTAGATAACTATGACTAGCTCTCTAATCAATTAAAATGACAATGGGATCGTTATTAATCTTACCTTCCACTTCAATCATATATGAACGAAATTCAACTTGTTTGTTGTCCAAGGAAGCATAGATCTTAGGTACATTTATGTCCATGTCCTCCACTGTTTCAACTTGTTGTACATAGTGCAAAGTCCTCACCTTTTCACTTCTTTGAGGGCAATATATGTACATGATCTCCCTTACAACCCCCACATTTAATGGGTGGTTTCCTTGGTATTTTCCCCAATGTCTATGTCATTCTCGATTCTTTAGAAGTTGGTTGTTCCTAATAGTTATTTATGAAGAATGGTGGCTTAGTTCCCTTCTTCCTTTGTTCCATATTGCCTTTCTTCTTGTCTTCCCATTCTTTTTAGTAAGTTTCTCTCATTTTATGATGATCATAAAGACACATATCCCTTCTTATAGTTTCTTCTATTGTTTTGGGATCATTGTATTGTGTCTTGTCACTGATAAATGATGGAATCCCACTCATATATATTTGAATCTTAACTTTCTCATCTTTGATGAAGGAAACATATTTCGACAACTCTAAAAATCTCCTTTCATATTCATCTATGGTCATACTCCCAATCTTGAGTTCAAAGAATTCCTTCATTTTCTTATCATAGTATCTCTTAGTCAAGTATTTCCTTTGAAAATACCTTTTGAATTCTCTCCAAGTCACCTTCTTCTTATCAATGTGTTGTACCTGCACAAATTGGTCCCACCACATTGATGTGTTTCCCCTGAGATGATAAATAGCAATTCTACCTTCTGCCCATGAAGAGTAATTGTGCAACTGGAAATGCTTTCTCATGTTTAATATCCATATCTATGCATCCTCATCCTTCTTGCATTCACCATCAAAAGTATGAGGCTTGATTTTGTTCATTTCCCCCTGAAGTTCATCTACCCCAGAACCTTCTTTTTCTTACTCACAGGGGATGGACTTGCAATGCTATGTGCTCTCCTAGTTGAATTTCTTGGAGATTGATGATGATTCCTGTCAACACTTCTTGTTTCTCTTCTCTTATCATGAGAATTATGGCTCCTTGATCTGCTTGACTCAGTCTCCTTATCCATATTCTTCTCTATTATGTACAAGATCTACATTAAATTGGTGTTGAAGTCCTCTTGCTGCTCCTTGGATTTCATAAGCCTCTCATTATCATCTTTGTAGCTCAGGGCATTCTTTTTCCTATTTTTTTATGGTTTCTACCAAGTTGATGTTTTCTTCCTTACCTTCTCCATGTCCATTTGAATTTATACCTTCATTACCCATATGGACATGTATTCCTCTGATCTCTTCTTCATGGATGTAAACCCCCTACACATCTTCCATGATTCTAAACTTGTTCTGATCCTGTTATGATATAAATGTTGTTAACTCTGCAAAATGTGTAGCCGACAAAATTTGTTAGGCTAAACAATTTAACAAGTTCATGAAATTATGTACAATTTTGTTTCCATAAAGCATCATAATTCTTTCCTTTGATTTCTTGGGAAATTAATTGCTCAATTGACTTCCTGTGCACTACTTCTCAATTATAAACCATAATTGGCATGCGCCAGTTTTACACATGTAGTGTTAAAATGTAGCGCATGTACTATGCATCTATATCGAGTATGCATACTTTTCTGTCACACACCAATATCTCTTGAGCATCACTTTTATGTCACGCACCTATACTCTGCATGCACTATAAGCACTATACCACACAAAACCAAGGTTTAGTGTGCTCACACTGCGAGTCGATAGTCCTTGGGCACCAATATTCTATCACGAACCAATATCTATTGAGAATGACCTTTGTGTCGTGCACCAACAAAATCAAACTGTGCTCAGCCAATACTCCAAGTGCACACCTTGTGCATCACTTTATTATTCATGTGCCATAAATTATGCACCCTGCGATGTCAAACTTCAGCGTGCTTTACCACGCACCTATATTCTGCGCACACCACCAATTATACACGACGTAATGTCAAAACTTAGTGTAGATATCCTGTGCACCCTTATATTCTATGCAATGCCCAATGTTTAGTGCACACACCTACACAACACTGTTTTTCCACATCTGCACATTGCAATACCCAATTTTAATGCACACTCATGCACACCTTTATTTTCTGCGCAACACTACTACTTAGAGCGCACAATATTTTTTACGCATAACTAATTTTTCCATAAATTTTGATGCAGAAATTGGCATTTTTTACCCTATTTTCACCCAATTCCCACCATGGACATTCTGCAACCAAGAAATTTGCTCAATTTCATTACAATATATCCAAATTCAACCTTCTCCAACAACAATTGCTTATGTGCACTGGTTGATAATCCTAGTGCAAGTTTTTTCCATTCATTCACGAATTGAGAATCATATTCCAACAATTCCACTCAATCTGTCACGACTTCACTGTAACTTAAAATTCGACCAATTTTTGTGAGGAATTAAAATTAAGGAATATCTCTTCACTTAACCAAATTTCCCCAAATTCTTCATGAATTTAACAACAAAAACTAGGGCTTTTACCCAATTCCACTCAATTGCTTCAATTTATGTCATGGACGCACTATAACTTGAAATTTATCCACTCCCGAAGTCAATCTCTACGAGAGTCCGCTTCGGTAATATGCTAACTCGACCCATCCAGGCTCAATGTTGAAAAACTGGGATCTGATACCATATTGTAGCATACCCAACCACCCCTACTGGGTCATGTTACACAATGAATCTCTTGTCATCAACTTTGATACCAATTTGTAATGTCTCCATTACTAACAACAACTCAACCAAGTTGCTCTCATACTAACTCTGATATTAATTAAAACATAAAAATACATTCTGCAATGCTTAGTTACATACATATTCATAACATAAATATACATGTAGCATAAACATGATAAACCTATGGGCGCCAAAAATATTAAACTTCGCATAATATGTATAATATTACGTAGCAAACTAGTTCTCTAGAAACCTCAAAAAATAATAGATGGCTTCAAACATGCTTAATCATATAGCTTTCTCCCATAATCAAGTCCATTTAGCTTACTACTTAGTAAAAAGCTAACAAATATTGTGCCTTATAAACTATTTTTATATCTATTTTATGTCCTTTTGAAATAGATATTGCTATCATATCTTTCCTATTCCACATTGATTATAATGTTTTGTTTGCAATAAGATATAAAGTTTGAAAATACCATAATCTGTAACTATAATATTCTTCATATAATAATTGGTTGGCTGTGAGACTATTTGAATCTAATGTAGGGTATGTATGCACACTATATATTCTAGCATTCAATTCTTTGTAAGGGTCCCATACACCAATTAGATGTTTGAATGGGTTGTAACCTTAAAATTAGATTATTATTATAAAGAGAAGAGAGAATATAAATCACAACATATATATTTGGCAGCAAATGCACAGTCTGTATTGAATAATACTGCTGAAAGTGTTTTATAGACCTTGGAATCTGAATTGCTTTCAAATTCTACTGCTTAGTAGGCTGGATATTGCTTTCGAACCCTCCTCTTTTTTTTTTCACATGCAATTTGTACAAAACTGACGCCCGAATTTGACGAGATGGGGTAGTTTACAATACTATTTGCCTCCCCCGGTCCATCCTTTAACGTTATGCTTCTGTCTGTATATGACGCTCAATGGACCTGCATACAAATGTATGGCGAAATATGACGCCGCATTTATATGGGTTAACCAATAGAACAAAAAGGTTCAGGAGTTCGGCTTCGAGTGGGCACCATACGGTATCAACGTGTTCGGTGCGAAAAAGTTATTGACTATCACAAACAGTGAAGAATTCGAGAGTAGATAGATAAGGATCGAGGAACAAGTGGCCACGGAATGCTATTAAAAAAAGAAATACGAAACCCTAACCCTAACGAAATATATAAAAAGAAATACGAAACCCTAACCCTAACGAAATATATAAAAAGAAATACGAAACCCTAACCCTAACGAAATATATAAGAATAGTAATAATGCGCGCCATTGAGTGATTGTTCCATCTTGCATTCCATATGCCGTCAGACCTAAAAAGAGCTGAGGGGGCAGTCCAAATTGCAGAAATTTCAGCGCAATTGATGTGGCCCCTCGTTACCCTACAGTTGATATTTCCGAGACGTACCCAATTCAATGATATCCCTTCGCTGCCCTATGAATACCCTCATCTCTTAAGATTCCTTCCACCTCCCACCCTTGGAATTACCACAATTATTGGGACCCGTTATCCTTTTTTTTAATAAATTTCTTTACGTGAAGGATACTCGACTGAATGCCCATCAATGATTCGGTCGGTCAGCACTAATTGATCGCCCAACGGAAAAGTCGTGATAATACGCAGTCGCTTTATTCATTCACCTTTGCAATTGCATGTGACTCAGATAACGTCTGCGGATCTCTTTTCTTCAATTATGTGTAACTTTGTCAGAAAATTCATTGGACGGGGGGAAATGTCGGAGCAATTATTTTGTATTCCTCGGTACTTTTGTCGCTTTAAATTCCCCAAGTCTTCATCTTTCTTGATGCATCGGACCGACAAATTTTATGGGATTGTAACAGATAATTCTTAAAATAATATATTATTTTATAAGCATGGTCAAAATTCATGGATGTCGCTAGAAATTCTAGAGCGTTCATCTTTGTCCATTCGGTTTCATCTATCGACAAAAGTTAAAGAGATTGACTGAAAATGTCGCATAAATTCTTAACATAATTTTTGTACAGAACTTGGGAAGGAAGGAGATTCTGCAGATGGAAAGGATAGGACAAAATATATTCCAAAACAACGCCGCTTATATAAACTATTGTCAAAATCAATCACCTTCTGCGTTGAAGTTTCGATCTTCCATTATTAAATCTTAAACCTAAATCTGCTTAGCATATTCTAACGCAATAGTTTAAACGTGCATATTCTAACGCAATAGTTTAAACGTTCTAAGAGAAAGRGATTTTTTTGGAAACATTTACCTGAAATTTGATCAGAAATTGTTAAATTCTTAGATTTGAGTGATTATTTATGTATAATCCAACTGCTTCTTCAAGGYATGCTGAATCTATTTCTACATTCAAAAATAAWTTCCTTTAAATTTATATCGCCCATAAAAAAACCATTTCCTATATAGCCCACAAAAAAACCATTTCCTATAACAAYTAGACAATGCCTATTTTAAGATTAAGTCAAATAAATATTCTAACTATATAAGTCAAGTAAGTGGAGCCTTAACTAAGTGTCATAGGATGATGCTTAAGAATTTTTTGAAAATTGAATTAGATATTGAACCATTGAGTGACCTGTTAAATTATCTTCAAGTCTTAATAGAGGGATTTTTTTTTTTTTACTGTTAACTTAAAATAAATTGAAATGGTAACTCAAAAGTAAATTAAATTGAAATTGACTTTTTTTAGAGGAGGATGAATTATTAATTATTATTTTTTTTCATCATAACTTAAAAGTTATGTTGACATTTTTATTTTGAAATTTGTTCAAAATTATTTTAAATTTGTGAAATTGTAGATATTAAATGTTAAAATTGCACAATCCAATTGCAATAGGAGTATTTCAACATGTTAAATCTATTTTTACATTAAAAGCTACAATTTTATCAATTGAAATTTGTGATTTTAACAAAAATTGTTTGACAAAATGAGTAAATCTAAAACATAAAATATTTAACCTTCTTAAAAAAAATTGATACAAATTATTTTATTAGACAAAACAATAACTTATAGATAACTATTCATAACAATTATTTCTAAAAACATAAATCTTATATATATATATATATGGAAGTATCTACCACTCCACCCATAAATATTATGGATATATATTTATTTATATTTGAAGAGCTGCCACTCATATTTTTTAGTTTTTCCACATAAGTACGTTAGCCATGCATGCAAAAGGATATGGAACGAGTAGTTTCTCTTATAGCAAAGAGTTTTTGTAGCTGGCAAAGAGCGCGCACATACAAAGCAAGTAGTTTGTCTTCGATTAAATAGTTTGTATACTAAGCAAAGAGAACAAAGATAGTGTTTGAGTTGTTTTGTTTCATTTTTTTTTCCTTAAATTTAGTTCATGAAATATTTAGACTGAAGTAAAAGTAAGTAAAAAGTGGGGTGTGAAAATTTAAAAAAAAATTATTGTATTATAATGATTTTTTATTTTGAAATTTGTATAAAAATTTATATTTCATTATTTCTTAAAAACTGAAGTAAAAGTAAGTAAAAAGTGGGGTGTGAAAATTAAAAAAAAAATATTGTATTATAATGATTTTTTATTTTGAAATTTGTATAAAAATTTATATTTCATTATTTCTTAAAAGTGAAAGTGAAAATCACATATTAAGTATTCATAAATAATTTCATTAAAAGTTGGTTCACTATACCTTTTTATACTAAATATAACCGAAAAATAAAAAGAATATGGAACAACAAAACTTTTTTATATTCAAATATAACCCAAAAATAAAAGGAATATGGAGCAAGTATGTAGCTTTCAAAAATACAATTTCACTAAAAGTTGGCATACAAAATATTCTTATACCATGCCATGATATGACCCAAAGATGAAAGGTTATGTAGTAAGTAATTTGGGTAGAAAAAATAGTCAAACAAATTAGCAAAGATTATGGAGATAATGTTGAGTATATACTTTGGAGTGCAAATAAACTCATAAATTATGAAAGATGTTTTTTGAAATAATTGGGTTGGAGATTTATTATTTATTATATTACTAAGAGTTTATAAAGAAAAAAATAAAAATAAAAATAAATTGAAAAGGTCACAAGGAATCTTCCAATTATTTTATGGGTTTTCGATGTCAATTCATACATTAATATTTTAAATAAAGTTTTGAAATAAAATTTTAATAATAAATAATATAACATGATTGCAAATCAAATGACAAAAAACCAATAATATAAAAAAAATAAGCATAAATACCTATATACATATCTAAGAGTGGATTACACCACACAATCTTAATAATGAAGAAAACTTTTCAAAATTATACTAAAAATTGTGATATGACTTCATTGATCGTAAATATGAATGACTATAAGAAAAAGATGAGACCTATATTTATATCAAAAACATATTAAAACATTTACTTCAAGATATTTAAAGATGAGACCTATATTTATATCAAAAACATATTAAAACATTTACTTCAAGATATTTAAAGATGAGACCTATATTTATATAAAAAACATATTAAAACATTTACTTCAAGATATTATATTAAATATCAAATGACTAAAAATAGTCATTAATATTAAACTATGAACCTCCATTCAAAATACATTTTTAATATTTCTAAAAAATCTAATTAACCATTCCCAATTTCAAACAATATTTAAATATTCACATCAAGTAATTCCATGGCCCTTGGAATCCAATTTCACTTTATGTTAATTTTCTTGTAGCTGTCTATTTCCTCAACCTTATTCTACAAGCTCTTCCATGACTCCATTACTCTGATATTTAATCCTATACTTGAATTTACCTGATTATACCTATAATTATGCACCATGTGCAAGCAACCATTTTTGTTAGATCTATGCATAGTATAGAAATTTTTCAGATAATGCTATAGGACATTATTTATCCCAATTTATTAAGGAAAAAATGCACCAAATAAAAAATATGATTCCTTATATGCATTCCTCTTTGAAACATCTCTCTGACATGCCCGAATTTGAGTTATGAGAGAAAATTTACAACATTTATAAGTTGTAATTCCCACTCTTTTGCTGCTACATAAATCTCTCTATAGATTTTTGGAACATTTACTTTCCCAAATCAAAATTATGGGCTTAAATGTGTCTTCTACTCATCAATACCTTTCCTATGACTATTCATTTTCTCAAATCTGAGCTCTAAGATGAAAGTTACGATCTAGAGAAGTTTAGGTTGTTTTACCCAAATTAGCAATGTATGCTACAAGTGTCTTATTTCTCTTCCAAAACATTTTCAGGTACCCATAACCAAAATATGACTCCACTATTGGCTTTTATGGCTCATAATATTTCCATTGACTACTCCTATGCCCCAAACAAACTTCTGATCATGGAGTTATGACTTGTGGAAGTAAAACTGGTGCCAAACTTTTACCCTCACTATTTTGGCTGTAAATTTCTCATACGAGATCCATTTTGTGAACCTCTTAGCTCATTGGATATCTCTCTTCGAGTTCAAAAACAAAAAAAAATCACATTAAACTGATTGTTTTACTACTATAACATCCCTTTAAATATGTATCGTTGATCTCAAATCAAGAGAAACAAGAACCGTTGATCTGACTCTATCAAAAATCGACGATTGATAATGTCCTTTGGATGCGCCTGACACTTTCCCTGTTCTTCTGACGAAACCATCAACCATAAGCCCCATTCCTTGACGACCAATTTTTTCATAAATATTAAATCGTTTGATTTGATCGTCGACCATCATTGATCAATGATCCCTGATGATTGTCTAATACACTTTCCCAAATTGGCCAACCTAATCATCATCCATCGACCACTTCTATTTCCTGACATGGAAACTGTTAATGTGGCATGACACGTGGGTGATGATGTGGCATTCCACAGCATCCTGAGGTGTAAACTTGGGTGACATGGAATGACATATGGATGATGATATCATCATCCACTTTTTCTTCATTTGCAATCGACCACTTATCTTGGATGACTCGAACACTTTGTTGAATTCGTTCGACGCCCAGCCATCGAAGTGTTGGTTATGAACAATTTCTCTTGCTTGATTTGAAACACTTTGCCAAAATCGGTCGATTCCCAACATTGACCCATCGACTATTTTTGTCAGTGATTGAAAATACTTCACAAGATTCAGCTTATGCCAACTGTCGACCATCAACGGTCAGAGATGTCTTTTGGATTAACCAAAATATTTCCCATTTTGTTCGATTCGACCATTGATCGTTGGTGATTTCTCTTGGTGAATTTCCATGCTTAGAATTTTTACCAAAAACCTTGATGAATCTAGGTCATCGATCTAATCCATTTAAAAAAACCTCTGAAATGAATCACGGTCGTTGATTGGATCTAGATTTCAAAACATCGAAATGAATACAGATCGTCGATTTGACTCATTTCCCAAACTGTCTAAAATTAATCACACCCATCTATTTACTCAACCTTTCAAAATTATCGAACCTTATGGATTTTTAAATTTATCAAGATTAATCTCAGTCGTTGATCCCAAGATCAAAAGAGATCTCAATTGTCGATTCGCAAAACTTCCTGTAACTCTAAAGGAAGCCATTAAAACTCAAATTTCAACCATTCCACTTTGAATTTCAATCTACAACTTTGTAGCTTGGCTCTACTGAACCTCCTAAAAATTACAGAGTCATTAGACCCGATTTTTTACCCAAGGATTTGGGATTTCTCCCTAAATTAGTTGTTTTCCCAAAATCTATCACAGTCAAAATATGAAATAATGAATTTCACCAATTCATTATGATTATGGCCCATCCAAGACCTATGTTTGAACTTGAGGCTCTGATACCATAATGTAATGTACCCAACCTCCAACTGAGAAACATTACGCCCATAAACTCATTAAATTATTAAGATTTACTGCTAATAAAATTCATGTAGCTTACCGACTACATATCACACACATATTTGACTATTTGACTGATACCATAGTTCTAAATGCATCTAACAACATATGTTGAAAAATGAATGCATTTGTTCAAGAAAGAAACAACCACACAACACTCATATAAACCATTTACACAACATAATTAACATAAGAACAAAACAAAACCACTTATGTATTAGTGATTTGTTCGACAACACAGGTATTCCAACAGAGGACGAACACCTTCAGTAACCACTCACATAACCAGATCAAAGATCAACACACCGATGTTTTCACGTGGTAAAACCCCTACGGGGA
>SNQJ01S0084701.1:16934-39014 GCA_010110895.2 Picea sitchensis | reverse complement strand
TGTTTTTGTTTTTTTATATTCTTTATTAATTTGTTTTATTTAATCTTAAAAAACTAACCTAGTTACTAAACTAACTTAATTATTAATTAATTAATAGTTAGTCTAACCATTATTTTATTTTAAATTAGCTTATCAAAACAACTTTGTTAGGCTAACAAGTATTAGAGAATTTCTCTAACCCTTTAACATTATTCGTTCATTATCCTAAGTTCATTTATTCATGGATGGAAGGTGGGTGAGCTGTACTCAATGGGTCGAAAAGACAAGGGAGTGAGGGCGCATTGGAGGATGAAGGATGCAACAGGATGATGGAGGATCGAGTGAAATGGATGGAGGGGAAAAAAGGGGGTCAATGGAGCCAAAAGTATTCATCATGGGGGAAATGCCAAATCCACAGTCGAAGAATCGAGTTGCCTATAATTATAGGACCCCAACAAGTTGCACCCTCCCTGAGAAAACTCCCCCAAATATGAAATATAATGAATTTGGATAATAGGAAACTCCCACAAGAGCATATAGAGTTTCCCTGATGATGGCCATGAATATCCAATCAAGATCTTCCCCAAACACAACCTCCTAAGACCAAATCAAACTTTATTGGCTAATTGGTGCACCCTCTCTACAGTAAACCATCTATGTTGTTCCCTTTGCACTGACTGATGGATGGAGTGGAACTGAACTGAAATATAATGGTGAGAGAGGAATATTTCACATCATTTTCCAATATTGAACCAAGAACAAAGGGATATTTCACCTCCTTGTTGATCTCTAGGGTTTATTCAGTGAAAACCCTCAATATCCCCAAGTACCATGGGATTTCTAGCCAAAAAGATAGACATCAAAATATCAATCAACATAATGAGAGAGTAGAAGCCCCTATATCTCTTTTATACCTCCTTTAACCTTTTTCCATTCAAGTGACATTTTAATTCATCTTTTAATATTTCTTCATAAATCACTTTATTAATTTAATTAGCCTTTTTACTCCAAGAAGTGATTAATTCACCCTTATAACTTCTCCTTCCACTGAAAGTCACTTTTTATCATCTTATCTAGCATACACTTTCGTCCCTATTCCAATGATCTATTACACTAAGGTGTTTCTCCAAGAAACAAGCTCCAAATAACACCTTGAGTGTAATTAATTAAAATAGGCTCAGTAATAACCCAAAATTATAGAAATCATCGGAATGCAATGAAACAAAGGAAAATATGTGTGGAATGGATCCTGATTATTAAATATGATGAATAATGTGAGTCGGGCTCCATACAAATCCTCCAAACTTCCTAAGCTCACTATCACTCTGTTGGCTTCCCAACTATCATATTATTTTTCATTGTCCATAGGAATACAAAATCACTTCTTATACTCACTGCCTAGTATGTCTATATGCCTCAGATTGATTGATTTTGTTTATTAAAAAGGTGTGAGTATTAATTCCAATCATTTTTTTTGAATTCTTATCATTTTCTTAAAAATATGTTTGGTCAATTTTTGATCTTTTTCCGTCTTCAATTTCATGAATGTGAAGCATGAAATTGAAGTTTTGTTTCATGCAAATCGTTGATCAAATTCTTGTGACTGTGTCCCTCTACATGATTTAAATATTATTGTTTGTTTGATTTAACCAATCTAAGGTATAAATAAGAAGATTCTTGAAATGCATTTAAATGGAAGATCTATGAATTATGTTAAAACAACCTAAGTAGACTCACTTCCTAGAAAATAAAATCAATTCTAGAAAGTTTGGGTTTGATCTAAACAAACTTATGAACTTGGATGTTGGGCTTGAATTAAAACCCTGATTAAAACTATTGATTCATATGGATGATATGGAGTTTGATTTAAAACCTTACCTCTCTAAACGGTCTCGATATAACACTTTTCCACATACCATTGTCATATCATGACACGATGTTAGTAATGTTCACTTAACATGGACTGACCTTTTGACTGCCACATGAAATATTACCCTGCATGGTGTCAATGTCCTCAAAATCAGGTTAGTAGCTCATGGAAGGCAGCGAGGGTTTCATGGGGTTGCTATCTTTTAACTTCTCTGTCTTGTGGTCTATTGGAGGTAATCAAAACTTGGAGGGGGAGATAATGGTAGAGCATCCTCACATCCTCAAGTGTTTGTTTATCGTCAGGTATGTTCATTCAACCTCTTTCCTTTTTTATGGGTTTGGTTTGTTGTGGTTACAAAGTTCTCCCTTTGATGAAAACTATCTATGTGTCTTATGGTTTACCTCCTTCGATTTTATCGCTCTTGTAGTTAGGTTAGAACTGAATGGCCCGCAAACCTTATTGTCCCATGATGATGTGATGGGTTAGCTTCCTTAGGTTAGTTGGTTGGATTTTATCCAGTCATTCAATGGTTTTAACTTAGAAGTTTTCAGGGTGTTTTCCAATACTTTTGATGGCACCGAAGGAATAATTGGGGATGTCAAGTTACAGGTCACGAAGGAAGTCATCGCTAAGGCAAAAGGTATATCTCAGAAAGGTGTTAGGTGGTTTAAAAACATGAGTGTAACCAACATTCCATGGAAATGTTTGTTGGTGTCCAGGATGTCACAATACCACATAAAGGGTATGCCTTCAGAACTTTTTAATACCAGTTGGCATAGTCTTTTGTTGATAATCGATCAATTCTTTACCTGTAAAGGTCGTTAGGGCATAATTTTCTATTTTCACATGCGGTTTCTTATGGTGTTTCAGGGGTTTAGTTTAAACTTACCCTTCTACTTACTTAAAATCATGTAAAAAATGATGAAATTTTATCAACAATCAAGCCCTAATCCAGATACTATATTTTTTCAGCACGACCTAATTCGCATATTGGTCAAATTCCATTTGGTTAGCACAGGGGACACTTGGCAAGGTGTTTTGGTAAGGAATGAATTCCTACCCCCGCAAATTGACTGCACCATTTACTTAACCCATGGTGTTGAAGAGCCTATATCTCCCAAAGCTTCACCTAATTCGCCTCATGATTTTCTAATTGAGATTCATATCCAAAATGACTCTATCATTTCACCCGATGATCAAACAAAGTCTTTTCCTATGACTAGATTGACACCCAAAAGACATGATTTTGTGTCGAAGAAACCTTTAGAAGATTTCCTTAGTGGTTTGAGAAATGGGTCATTAAATGTTACTGATCAATCATAGTCTCTGATAGCAACAATCAATGAGAAATTTAAAACACAGGGTAAACAAAATAGGCATTTGCATGGGGTCTGTGAAGTTGATTTTAAAAAGAAAAGAAATGATTGAATCCTTCCTAGGATGATAAGGACCAAACATAAACATAGGAATGATCATATCCAAATGATTATAATAGAATATCTCAACTTTGTTGAAAGTACAATTCCAGACTCAGTAGAGGATAGTCATCCACAATATGACTTTTTTCCTAATTTTCCCCTATTCCTCCAAAACTGTGAGGGATTCCCAGGAATCTGGGCCTATCTAAAGGCTAAATTGGTACAAGAAAAGTCCCCAGACTTAGACCACCAACAATTGCTTCTGAATTTGGAACCTGTCTGTTGTGACGAATGCTTAGCATGGATCCATACCCATTACATAGATGTCCCATACCTGTGAATGAGCCTTCATTAGGTTATAAATAAGAAAAAGGATCTTGAAAGAGAAAATCGGGAATTGAGTTATGAAATGCAATGAAATGTTCCTCGGGAAAACAAGAAACCCAGGAAATCAGGATATACTATCATTAAGAATTCAACTAGTATCAATGCTATTATGAAATCATAGATGCACAAACTCTCTTTTTCTAATGTTTAATTTGGATAAATAAATCTATGTTTTTATTTTTATTTAACTTCTTAGTTAAGCAGTAGTTGTTACATTGTTTTTAGACTAGCTACATAATCAAAGATTTTGTAGCTTGTCTTAAATTAGTTAATGACATATTTTTAGATTGGATTTAATTTAAATTTCATGTCTCAAACAAGAACGAGACGATGTCATATGTGTTGATTGCTTATTGAAGAATCATGAAGTATTTCTATTTTAAAAATAGTTTCTACTTCAGACAATGGAGAATGTAATTTTGAAAAATTGTTATAACAAACTTTTATAAGTTGTTGTAAAAATTATGGTGATAAACTCAAGTTAGGATTTGTTTTTAAAAATACTCTATTTTTGAATATTTACCTCTAACCCATGGATATGAGAGGTATATCATTGTGGTGTTTAAATATTCAGATAGCTTGGATGTAATGCACACCATCTTTACCAAATAAAAAAAATAAAATTATTAGGGACATTAAGTCTCTTTTCCCCTTCAATATTCGTTTTCAAAACATCGTTTAAAAATATGCAGATTAGTTCTACCATTTCTATTCTCTTTTGAAAAAACTTACGCTTATGTTTTCTTGATACAAAATAAAAGTCATGTAGAATGAATTTATCTATAGGACTACATCATGCGATACAACAATTCATATCGCGTAATCATTATGGAACTATTGACTATCCCATAGACTACTTATGAATCTTAATGTTTAACCATTAAGATATAAATGCACCTATTTACTTTGCGTCATCGTGTAAGTCTCATATATGAAAACACTCTTGTTCACAGATGTATGTATGAATATTTTTAGTACCTAAACTATTACAACCCCATTCTAATAATAACACCATATTTCTGCTAGTATACTATACTATATACTGTAGGATTTCTATACATAAAATTCGTGTTAGTATACTATACTATATGCTATAGGAATTCTATACATAAATCAAACCATATAATAAGTATTTTATTTAACATACAAGTCACAGATCTTACTTATGGACTAACTACACTATTACATAGTAATGATAACATAATTCCTGTAAGGTTCATGTCTTTAGAACTCAGACTATTATTAAGACATGGTTAGCAATAGAGGTATCATTGTTGTTGTTAGAAGTCTCCCAACGATATCAGTCATAATTCTAGAGTTTTTTAGTGAGATGGAATTATGTGAGAAACACCCTTAACTAGAAGAGACAACCATGATTGAAATGCATAGTCGTATCCTTAAATGAATGGTATCACAACTCCGCAATAAATTTACATGAGGTATGATGAAGGGTATGATAGTCGATATTTAAAACCCTACTTAAACCATTATTGGAGGTTTGTGAATGTACCTTCCTGAACAATCGTTTGACCACCATGCCCAACGTAACCCTGCCACGTCACTCTCTTCACATGGTAAGGTACCATTGTGTAGATGCCACCCTATTCTTCTGATGAGGCCCGAGGAAACTCATTGTAGCGATTTTCTCCAGGCACAGAGAGGGTTTTACTCTGCATGTTTTCCTTTCTTTGTTGTTTGGACGACTAGGAAGGTCAAACCAGTTCTGAAAATAAAATGAAGGAGAGGGATTGAGATAGCCTTGGTTTCCTTACGGTGCATGAAAGGTAACCCTCTCATCTTGAACCTATGTGTACGCCAAGTTTGTCTCTGTAATATATTTTTTTGTTGTATTCTTGTGGTATTTCCATATGATTTCTTCTCCTTCCGTAAGCATTTTTTGTTTTTCCTGGTGGAGTCATCCAAAATCTTCGACCTCACCCTGTGAGAGATACCCTACCTCTATATTCTGTAAAACTGACCTAGGGTTGATTGTTCATACTCTGAATATGTCGAGGGTATCTGCGAGCATAAGCATAGGTTTAACCTGTGTAATTCTTTCCGTGCGTTGTGGTTTTCACCTTACCCACCAGTGGAACTTTCTCCTTCTCAGCGTGAACTCGAAGTAAAGGAATGTTATGAACCCTTTGAGGGCCTCATGGACGCGAGCTATTATTTCTCACAATATATTGATTGAAACAGTAGTCAAAATCCCATGCACTTTAAAAAATTCAGTTAGCTATTCAGGTTGTTCTTCCTATTTCCTGTCATGCGCACAAATTAAAAATAGAGCCCCACGCATAGCGTGTTACCTCCTCATTTTCTCCAAAATATTCCTTGGGTAAGCTTCAACCTTCTGTATGTAAAAGAATACCTTTCATGGAATGTCATAAAGGTAAAAATTCTCTGTTTAAATGTTGCGTAAAATTGATCTCCGTGTTCTGTGCAGTGTCAGCATATGTTTCCCTTGCACTGGCGACCCTTTATCCGAGAAGTCTGTGTTTACTCCTAACATAAATTATATTTTAATGGGTTTGAAAACATTCATTGGTAACATAGTTTCCATAGTCGATAGGGTAAAAGATAATTCACCAAATTAAATCTTGTATACATCTTTACCTTTCCAAGGGTTATTACGGTGGATGAAATCATGTTATGAAGGGTAAATAAATTGTAATACCCCGTTCTCTGTTCATGTAAAAAGATTTATACATTCATAGAGTTTTTACTTAGTGTCTGGATCATCATGGCCTAGGCTCTGTGTATATGTGAAACAATTGTGTGTCCTTTATAGGTATTTGCATTTTTGTGAAAATTCTTGGTCACTAGTGAAATTGGTAACTTATTTAACATTTATCCACTATAGGATTTCTAAATCGTAATATATTCTTGTTTGCAAATTTATACATGTTATTTACTTGCAGATATAAATTGTCAATCTCAAACACTTTGTATAAACATGAGAACATGGTTCACCTTTGGTAAAATGCACATCTATTCATCTATGTGAGTTAACCTGGCTCCGCATGACTTTATAGTTAAGCTTTGGATTATTCCAGGGTATTAATTTACCCTATGAGGGATTTTTGACTGTATTCTGGTTAATTTCTTCGTATTATTTCTCTTGCTTCACTATTGAATTAAATTCATGTATATAATAGAATTATTATAGTTACAATCACTAATGATGGGGCCCTGTATTGTTTGTGAGGGTACCCATCAGCTGACCCAAGTTCCACTCTCCCTTTTTCATTATCGATCGATCAACTCTCAAACGTCAGTGGGAAACCTGCTTCTATGCGAACTTTAAGCTAAGTATTAATCCACTTTCTTAATATTTTATTTCATTTTATTTATTGACACGGTGTACTGAATCTATCGATTTTCCTGTTGCAGGATTAACCAACTCGAAGGAAAAAGGATCAAGGGGATCGCCTTGCTTGAAAAGGTATTCGAGTTCTGACTCGACATTTAATTAAACTTCTCAAGTTCTGTGTACTAGTGTTATGGGATCCTTACCCTAGGGTACTCCACTGTTATAACTTTTAACCATGGTTTCTTGGCTGTACAGATCATTTATGATTTAATTCTTATTGAGTACACAGGTTTCTGAAACCATTTGAATATGTTGTTAAGTATTGTATAGCTTCTGTAGCATGTATTGCATACCATTAAAATTATTTGATTATAGTTTTGGTGTAATGTAAAAAGGACTGTAAATTTTATTCCTTTTGTATAATCTGATCAATGGTAAATACTTATATTCTCATGTAATTCAAGGATCAATAAAATATTTTTGTATATAAATATATTACATGTTTGTACAACTCCATGTATCTATACATGAAACTACATCTATCTATCTATCTATCTATCTATCTATCTATCTATCTATATATATATATATATATATATATATATATATATATATATATATATATATATATATATATATATATATATATATATATATTCATCTCAAGATCTTGATTGGCATTGCACCAGTCCAATTTTCTTTCACGGTGAATACAGCATCGCACTAGTCCAATTTTCTTTACACTTGAATATATATATATATATGTATATATCTACATACATGTTAATGGTTATGATTAACACCATAATACTTCTATTTTGTTTAATCTTGAATACATACATATATATATTTATTCATATACATGTAAAATATACACATACATCTTTTGTTGAAGTATGTCTTCATTTAAAATTTACCCGAAAACCTACAATAGATTTTAATATTCCTTATTCCTGATTATACATATACCCACATTCCTATATATACACATATAGTCCTAATTTCAATCAGCAGATAGAACATACATTACATTTACTAGTTATGTTCAGTGAGCATATTCACATGAGTAAATAATTATCACAGATCCATCTCATTCCTGTTAGCTAATACTCAACAAAATATCTAGCAAGAGAACATGTAGAGGTACATATCTGAAATCGATGTTGGAACACAAATGGAGCAACAAAGTTACACCCAACCATAGAACATAACAACCAAATTACTTTCTTCGTTCAGCCCCTAGCCTAACCATGAGTCCACAAGGGAAAATTGAAATGATCCTCTTTTGCTACTGTCCTCCTTTTAGATCAGAAATTTCCTTCCCTCACACCCAAAAGGTGTTCATAATAGCAAGTAATATCCTTTCTCCAACATAGTAAGCAATGTCTTTCCTCCTCTGTATGTTGTATATCGTGAGAATCTTGTGCCTAGGTCTTTTTCCCTCCTTAGGAATTTTCACAACTTTACAAATCCCTGATTTTTAGGGGCTGCTAGTGGTCAAATTCCTCATTTCCCACTTGTAAAATTCATCTATGAGGCAACTCAAGTCTCATCCTTACTCATGGAGTCATCGTCAATTGTTTTCAACCTAACTGTTCCATTTTTCCTCCAACAATTAATATATAAAAAGATTTTTGTTTTACATGTGTCACAGTCAAAGAGTTAGTTGGGAAAATTAAATCTTTTCCCAACAGTCAAAATAATTAATTACACATAATCAAATTCCAAATTCTGATTTTTCATAAATGGCAAAAATTTTCCAAATACGAATTTGCCAAAAACAGAAATTTATTCCTAAGTGCACACAAACTTTAATAATTAATTATTTTTCAAAGTATTACATCCGCTCCCCCTTCAGTACAACATTGTCCTCAGTGTTAATTCCTCTCTCGGAATAGTGTTGGATAATATTTCTGCAAATATTCCTCCAATTCCCTAGTGGCCTCCTCAGGACTAAAGTGCTTCCATTTCACTTTTACCTGGGCGATGGATCTTTTCCATGGTATTGTTTCTTTCCTGTCTAGAATGCACAGAGGTTCTGCTTGGAACTTTCCTTCTGGTTCCACCTGCACCATGTTCCAATCGATGATGTGAGTAGGATCATGAATATACTTCTTCAACAAAGAAACATGAAATACATTTTGAACTTTTAAATTTGCAGGGAGTGCAAGTTGATATGCCATGGGTCCAATTCGAGCTAATATCTGGAAGGGGCCAAAAAACATGGGCACCAAATTTAAAAAGTTTCCTAGCTTTAGTGAACTTCTTCTTGCTAAGACTTTGAAATACACGTGGTCTCCCACTTGAAATTCCTAGTGTCTCAATTTTAAATCTGCATAGCTTTTCTGTCTGTCATGTGCCTCTTTTAAATTCTGTTGTGACTTTCTTACCATTTTCTCCATTTCCTAGAGCATTTATGGTCCCATCATGAGTTTTTCAACTGGGTTATTCAAAGTAATTGAAGTTGTACACTTTCTGTCATACAATACTTTGAAGGGGCTCATCTTTGTTGACGTCTAATAACCATTATTGTATGCAAATTACACTAAGTGTAGTTATTCCTCCCACTTAGTTGGTTTCATCCTTACTTACATTCATAGCATATCTTCCATAGTCTGGTTCGTTCGTTTAGTTTTCCTATCCGTTTGTGGATGATATCTTGTGTTGAAATTCAGGTTAGTATTCAATCCTGCAAACAATTCTTTCCAAAATGATGTAAATTTGACATCTCTATTTGAAATCACCATTTTAGGAATACCATGTAATCTAAATATTTCTTTCATAAATATTTCAGTGATGTTAATAGATTTATAGGTAGATTTCACAAGAATAAATGTGTAGATTTGTTAAGTTTATGAATTACTACCATAATCAAATCATTCTGCTTTTGAGTTTTGGGCAAACCTGTGATAAAGTCCAGTGAGATAGTCCCACTTCCATTCTGGTAAATGTAGAGGTTGTAACAGGTCGGCTAGATGTTGATGTTCAACCTTCACCTGTTGACAATCTAGGCATTTACATAAGTATTCAGATGTCTCACCTTTCATGTTAGGCCAATAAAAGAACTTCCTCAATGTTGTTACCATTTTATGGTATCCTGGATGACTAGAATATGGCTTCTTGTGCACTTCATCCAAAATTGTTAGCTTTAATTGAACAAAATTTGGTATGTACAACCTTTTTTTAAATCTTAGCAGTCCATTTCTATCCAAACTCAGATCTGTTTTCTCCAGTTTTTTTGCATTACCTTGTAAATATGTTATTTTTTTGATGTATTTTTCATCATTACCACTTGCAGATATTATCCTTTCTTCAATGTCACTTTCTATTCTCCTAATACTTATCTCAAACAATCCATTAGTTCTCCTACTTAAGGCATCTGCAACTTTGTTTTCTTTACCCTTAATGTGTCTTACTTTGAAATCGAATTCACTCATGAAGGCTAGCCACCTTGCTTGCCTTGTGTTAAGATCTGTTTGATTGAATAAGAATTTCACACCACTGTTATCGATTAGCAATATAAATTTTCTTCCCATTAAATAATGTCGCCACATTTTTAATGCATGAATTACAACTGCTAATTCCAAGTTGTGTGTGACGTAGTTTCGTTCATGCTCTTTTAGTTTTCGTGACTCGTAACAAATAACGTGTCTTTATTGAGTTAGGACACCTCCCAAGCCTTATTTTCTCGCATCCATGTAAACTGTAAAGTCTTTATCAAGGTCTTCTACCCTTAAAATAGGTGCGGTTGTTAATAGTTCTTTTAACTGATTAAATCTATTATCAATAAATACCAAAACAATTTTATCCAAATACTGACTAAATATGCTATTCATTAAACACATAAATGTTGTTGGTGCATTAGTAACACCGAAGAAGATAACAACAAACTCATAATGCCCATATCTCATTCTAAAAGTTGTTTTACTTATATCTTCATCCTTTATTCTGACCCGGTGATAACCAGATCTTAAATATAACTTAGAGAAAATATTTTCTCCTCTCACTTGGTCAAATAGGTTGTTCATTCTGGGTAGAGGAT
Organism: Picea sitchensis; assembly: GCA_010110895.2. Taxonomy (NCBI): domain Eukaryota; kingdom Viridiplantae; phylum Streptophyta; class Pinopsida; order Pinales; family Pinaceae; genus Picea; species Picea sitchensis. The sequence continues at coordinate 28,005 of SNQJ01S0084701.1, read as the reverse complement.
ACTTGTTCTTAATCGTCATCTTGTTTATCTTTTGATAATTAATACATAATCTTAAAGTCCCATCTTTTCTCTTAATGAAAAGGATCGGTGCTCCCCAAGGCAAGACACTTGGTTTGATGTATTCCTTGTCCAACAGTTCTTGTAGCTGAATGTCTAGCTCTGTTAATTCAGGTAAACTCATCCTATAGGGTGCCTTAGATATCGGGGCTGATTCAAGCAGCAGATCGATGGAGAAATCTATCTCTCTCCTTAGAGGAAGTTTTGGTATTTCGTCCACAAATAAATATCTAAAATCATGTAAGACAGTAAAGTCTTCTAGGCTGGGGTTATCTTCCTTTTCTAATAGATTTGTCACTTGAATAGCATAAATATGACAACCTTTATTCATGCATTTCTTGAAACTGCATGGCTGAAATCTGCCTAATTGAGACTGGTTTTCTAATGCCTTGTACTATCCTAATTGTGTTGTTTTCGTCTATGTAAGTAAATGATTTTTCATATCAATCGAAAATTACTTTATGTTTCTTAAACCAGTCCATTCCAATGATTATATCATAAGATCCCAAAGGTATAATATTCATATTTAAATTTGCATTTTGGCCATCTAAACTGAGTTCACATTCAAAAATGAAATCTGTTACTTTTCTCTTAGTCCTTGTTGCCAGCTACACTAACCAAGATTTAGCACGATTTACTTTCTTAATCTTGTTTGAATCAACTAAACCAGGAGTAACATAACTCAGAGTAGCTCATGGGTCAATTAAAATATAAATATGATTATTATTAACTTTAACTTCAATCTCCACTATAGTGGATTGATGATCAGCTTGTTGGCCATCCACAACTGCATTAATTATGTGTATGCTTCTGCCCACATCTCCTACTGTAGAGACCTCTTGCAGGTTATGAACCGTGGTCCTTGCTGCGGAAGTTAAATGTGGATATTTCCTCCTTAAGTGAGGTTGTCCATACTCCCATCATTTTAACGGTTCCCTAGGGCTGTCCCCAAATTTCTTGGTTCCCAGATTAACTGGTCTTTCTCACCCTTGGGTGTTCTGGTTATTGGAGTGGAAATATTTCCTTTGGAAATTATTTGCCATATTACGAAAAGGAGTTGGTTGGAATCCTTTCTTCCACTGATTCATTTTTTCTTATTTCTTATCCTTCCAAGCTTTGGGAATTTCAGACCTTTGTTTATACTGGTCATAGCACATCTGAGCCTTTCTAAAAACTTCCCTTAAAGTTTTGGGATTGTCGAATTCAATTCTGTACTTATAGGATTGTGGTAGGCAGCTTAGGAATTGATAGATTTTTACTTTGTCTTCCTTGATGTATGGCATGAATCTTAACAATTCAAGAAATGTTTTGATCAGGTCGTCCATGGTCATTTTTCCGAGTCTTAGCTCATAAAATTCTTTGGTATTTCTTTCATAATAACTTTGTGATAAATACTATTTCTTGAATTATTTCTTGAAATATGACCATTTCATCTGTTTCTCTTTTAAACCCTTGGCCAACTTCAGGTCCTACCACCAGATACTCTCTTTTCCTTTCAGTTTATAAATGGCCATCCTAACTTTCATGTTACTAGAATAATTATAAATAGGGAAATACTTATTTATATCCATTAACCATGCTTCAACTTCTTCCCTTGTCCTGGACTCTCCATCAAAATTGGATGGTTTGATCTTCTTGAATTTATCTTCCAAGTGATCCACTTGTTTTCTTTTCCTTCCAGTGGTTGTTTTATTTTTTGTTGTTGTTGTTCCTTCGGAAGAACTGTTCTCGTTTTCTACTTCAGGACCAGAATTTTTGGAGGCTCTTTTGCTGACCTATTCTTCCTTTTCGTTGTCTTTTGGACTCTTATTTTTTACGATCCTACGCAACAACACTTTATTTATCTATTGTTTGTCTTCGTGTGCATTTTTCAGTTTCTCGTTACCACCTTGAATGCTTGCAGCTCCGCGATAAGGTTCCTCATTGTTTCCAAAACCTTGGTGGTTGAACTTCCTTCACTATTCTGACTAGGATCTTTAGGAGGTCCTTGATCGGGATTCTCCTCAAGTCGAATCTCCTTTTCACTCTGTTATGCCATTATCACAATAACACAAAAAATTTATGTTTGTAATAGTAAGCATTTTTGTTAGTTTTTCTTTTAAAATATACTAAACTAATTTTTTCCCTGCTCCGAGGTCCATGTGTTGTAACCTTCATCTCTGATACCATATGTAATGTGTCCCAAATTTACCAAATAAACAAAATTAATTTATTTGGGACATTAAGTCTCTTTTCCTCTTCAATATTCGTTTGCAAAACATCGTTTAAAAATATGCAAAGTAGTTCTTCCATTTCTACTGTCTTTCGAAAAAACTTACGCTTATCTTTTCTTGATACAAAAGCAATGTCATGTAGAATGAATTTATCTATAGGACTACATCGTGGGATACAACAATTCATATTGCATAATCATTATGGAAATATTGACTATCCCATAGACTACTTATGAACCTTAACGTTTAACAATTAAGATATAAGTGCATCTATTTACTCTGCGTCATCATGTAAGCCTCATAGATGAGAATACTCTTGTTCACATATGTATGTATGAATAGTTTTATTACCTAAACTATTAGAACCCCATTCTAATAACAACACCATATTTGTGTTAGTATACTATATTATATACCGTAGGAATTCTATACCTAAAAATCGTGCTAGTATACTATACTATATACTATAAGAATTTTGTACATAAATCAAACCATAGCATAGTTGTTTTATTTAACATACAAGTCGTAGATATTACTTATGGACTAACTGCATTGTTACATAATAATGATAACATAATTCCTGTAAGGTGCACGTTCTTAGTACTCAGACTGTTATTAAGAAATCGTTAGCAATAGAGGTATTGTTGTTGTCATTAGAAGTCTCCCAATGATATGAGTCATTAGTCTGGATTTGTTTAACGAGCCAGAATTATGTGAGAAACACCCTTAACTAGAAGAGACAGGCGTGCCTAAAATTCACAGTCGTATCCTTAACTAACTGGCATCACAACTCCGTAATAAATTGACATGAGGTCTGATGAAGGGTATGACAGTTGATATTTAAAACCCTGCTTAAACCATTAATGGCAGTCTACGAATGTACCTTCCTGAATATTCATTCGACCACCGTGCCCAATGTAACCCTGCCACCTCACTCTCTTCACATGGCAAGGTACCATTGTGTAGCCACCACTCTATTCTTCTGACGAGTCCTGAGGTAAATCATTGTAGCAATTTTATCCAGGCACAGAGAGGGTTTTACTCTCCATGCTTTCCTTTCTCTATTGTCTAGCCAGGTAGGAAGGTCAACCCAGTTCTGAAAACAAAATGAAGGAGAGCGCTTGATATAGTCCTGGCTTCCTTATGACACATGGAAGGTCACCCTCTCATCCTGAACTTAGGCATATTCCAAGTTTGGCTCTATAACTGTGTTGTTGTATTCTGGTGGTCTTTCCATGTGATTTATCCTCCTTCTATAAGTAATATTATAATACTAAACCACTATTAAGTCTTAAAGGTTTTTGTTTGTCCTTGTGGATTTATCCAAAATCTTCGACCTCACCCTGTGAGAGATACCCTACCTCTTTATTCTATAGAACTGACCTGGGGTTGACTGGTGGTACACTTAATATGTTGAGGGTATTTTCGATCATAAGCATATGTTTAACATGTGTAGTTATTTTCGTGCATTGTGGTTTTCACCTTACGCACCAGTGGAACTCCCTCCTTCTCGGCGTGAACTCTAAGTAAAGGCATATTATGAACCCTTTGAGGGCCTCGTGGATGCGATCTATTAGTTATCATAATATCTTGATTGAAAGATTCGTCAGAATCCGATACACTTTAAAACATTTAGCTAGCTATTCAGGTTGTTCTTCCTATTTCGGGTCCTACAAAAAAATTAAAAATAGAACCCCCACACATCGTGTTTTACCTCCTGGTTTTCTCCAAAATGTTCATTGGGTAAGTTTCAACCTTCTATCTGTAAAAAAATACAGTTAAACATTACTTGTTTAACTGTTGCGTAAAATTGATCTATGTTTTATGTGCACTGTAAGAATACGTATCCCCTACACTAGCGACCCTCTGTCCGAGAAGTATGTGTTTACTCCTAGAATAATTTAGATTTTACTAGGTTTGAAAACATCCATTCGTAATATAGTTTCCAGAAAGGATGGGGTAAAATATCATTCACTAAATTAAATCATGTATATGTCTTTACCTTTCCAAGGGTTATTGCGATGGATGAACTCGTATTATGAAGGGTAAATAAATTGTAATTCCCCGTTCTCTGTGCATGTAAAAATATGTATACATTCAGAGATGTTTTATTCGGTGTTTGGATCATCGTGGCCTAGGATCTATGTATATGTAAAAATATTGTGTGCCCTTTATAGGTATTTGCAATTTTGTGAAAATTCTTGGTCACTGGTGAAATTGGTAACTTATTTAACTTCTATCCAGTGTAGGTTTTCTAAATCGTATTATATTCTTGTTTGTAAATTTATACATGTTATTTACTTGATGATATAAATCATAATTCCCAAGCACTCTGTATAAACATGAGAACACGGTTCACCTTTCATAAAAGGCACATCTATGCATGTATGTGAGTTAACCTAGCTTTGTGTGACTTTATAGTTTAGCTCTGGATTATACCAGGGTATTAATTTACCCTATGTGGGATTTTTTGTTGTATTCTGGTTAATTACTTCATATTCTCTCTTTTGCTTCACTGTTGAATTAAATTCCTCTATATCATATATTTATTATAGTTAAAATCGCTAATGATGGGGCCATGTCTTGTTTGCGAGGGTACCCATCAGTCGACCTGGGTTAAACTCTCCCTTTTACATTGTGGATCGATCAACTCTCAAATGCTAGTGGGGAAACTGCTTCTATGCCACCTTTAAGCTAAGTATTAATCCACTTGCTTAATATTTAATTTCATTTGATTTCTTGACATAGTTTACTGAATCTATCGATTTTCCTTTTGGAGGATTAACCATCTTGAAGAAAAAAGGATCAAGGGGATCGCCTTGCTCAAAGAGGTATTTGAGTTTCGATTCAACAGGATCAAGGGGATCACTTTGGCTCAAAGAGGTATTTGAGTTGGATTCAACACGAATTAAAATTCTCGTAAGCTCCCATGTACTAGTGTTACTGATCCCACTCTAGGGTGACTTCTAATCAATAACACTGATCGATTTCCGGGTCAGATAGATGATTTATAATTTAATTCTTATTGAGTACACAGGTTTCTAAAACCATTTGAATATGTTGTTAAGTATTGTACAACTTATGTAGAATGCATTGTATACCATTGAAATTCTTTGATTATAGGTTTGGTGTAATGTAAAAAGGACTGTAAATTTTATACCTTTTGTATGATATGATCAATGGTAAATACTTATATTCTCATGTAATTCAAGGATCGATAAAATCTTTTTGCATATAAAAAAAAACAAAAAAAAAAAAAAAATGTAACTATATATATATATATATATATATATATATATATATATATATATATATATATATATATATATATATATATATATATATATATATATATTCATCTCTAAAAACTTGATAACATGCAAGAACAGTCTAATTTTACTTAAGTTTGAATACATATATGTATATATCTACATACATTTTAATGGTTATGATTAACACCACACACTCTTTATTTTATTTAATATTGAATACACACACAATAATCACACACACACACACACACACACACACAGACATCTTCTGTAGAAGTATGTCTTCATTTAAAGTTTACCCGAAAACCTATAACATATTTTAATATTCTTTATGCTTGATTATACATATACCCACATTCCTATATATACACGTATAGTCCTAATTTCAATCAGCAGATAGAACTTAGATTAGCTTTACTAGTTCTATTTTGTGAGCATATTCTCATGAATAAATAATTATCATAGATCCATCTCATTCCTGTCAGCGAATACTCAAAAAAATATTTAACAAGAGAACAGGTAGAGGTATATATCTGAAATCGATGCGGGAACACAAATGGAACAACCAAGTTCCACCCAACCGTAGAACAGAATAACCAAATTACTTGCTCTACTCACCCCCTAGCCCGACCATGAGTTCACTAGACAATTTGAATCTATAATCCCAAGAAGTTTACTCTTTCGCTTTCATCCTGTGTATACTATGGAGTGTTTTTTCATTGTCTTCTCATGTAATTTCTTGATGTGAAATGTTATCTGTGTCAAATTATCTTTAGTTAGTTCTGCACATAATATTTGATATCATGCTTTTATTTATGATGTTCATTATCTTTTTGTTTATTTTATATCTATGATTGATCATGTATTCAAGTATTTTGGGTTTACATATGATGTTAGATAGCTGGTAACACCATTCCTCAGAATTGGAATTTCTTTCATTTTCAGTTATTGGAGATTTCAAGGTCACATGATATATAATTATTTGTCTTTCTGTCTTCATAAACTCGCTCTAGAATATGAAACACTTCCTTGAATTTCTTCAGGAAGTATTATTCTTTCTTCTGTCACAAGTTTTCACTTGACACAAGATAGGGGGATTTCATACAAATGCAGAGAGATAAATTTAGTTTATTACCATTTATCAACTAGAGGTTAGTTAGTGTATTATTTATTTAGTTTGTTTATTTGTGAATGAAGAGTGATTGCATCCTTTAAATGTCAATCTGCTTTGTCTATTTTCGTTATATCATTTAGAATCTTCTTCATTCAATGTTCATTTAGAGCACTAGAATAATTTTGTTTGTTTTTAATCTTTTTTAGATTCATTATCTTAAAACAATTATTTTCACAAGGCTTTTCTCAAACCTTGTAAACTGTATATAACCATTGTATATAAACACTGTTAGTTAAGAATTTGTATTAAAAATATTTCTGTGGTTGGGTTTTTTTTGATTGATCGGAATGGCCACAGTTTTGTCAGTAGATTGTCGACGTTTTGGATCCAAATCAGGATCCATCTTCGGGACAATAAGCCTGAGTTTAGATGATGAGAAGAATTGGTTTTAAATACTCGAGTTTGGCGAGAAATTTAGGTGTCAGCTAGGTTGTTTGGTAAAAATCTTCTTTTTTATTTATTTTTATTATTTATTTAGTGTGATTTTAGTTTTATTAGGGTTTTGTTTCAATTTGTTTTGAGATTATTTAAAATTATTATTAAGTCAATGTTTGTTAATTTTTGTTTTAATTAGCTAGAGTCTAGGTAATTTGTGGGGTTTACTTTTTGGTATTTGAGTAGATTAATTAGTTATTTTAGGTGTTTGCTTATTATTGTTATTTAGGGTTTAAAGTTTCTTAAAAAGTTTTTTAATAATTTTGAGGATTAAAACATATTAAAATCAACTAAGTTTATAGAATTGTAGGTATTATGTTCCTAAGCCTTTTAATATTCTTTAATGAGGTTGTTTATTTTTTTAAAAATGTTTTATATTCGAGAGTGAATAGGTGGGGTTAGAAAAATTTGGATTTAATGAATTAATCTTAAAAAAAAATTGAGATAGTTTTTAACAATTATTATTACTGTTTATTGTGAATCAGAGGGAGCCAGTTTTCACTTAGTTCTAACCCACTATCTTTGTTCAGGTTTCTAGGATGTTTACGGATTTCAATGGCTTCTCTAACACGCTGTTTAAAGAGGTGATTTTCTTAGGCAAGGATTTTGGTGTCTTCTAGGCGGATATGGTGTCTTGTTTTAAGGGAGTGTTCGTCTAGGGTAGAGGTGCAGATGTGTTCATTCTTAATGTCAGCTCCAGGTTCTTTTATCCTAATCTGGAAGGAGCGACCAGTTTCATCGATGTAACATCTTCCGCATGAGCACTCTATTTTGTAGATTCCTTTACCTTTGTGAGGGTCGATTTTGTCTTTTACGGATCTCATATTATGTTTGATTGTTTTAAGCGGTTTGAAGGAGGTCTTAATCTCTTTTTTGCTGAGGATTCTTGCAATCTTATCGGTCACTCCTTAGATGTAAGGGAGGCAGGCATCTCTATTAGGGTTCTGGTCTTTTGGGATGGTGGGCTTATCGTGTGTTTTTTATAGGGCTTTCTTTATTGCATTCTTAATGTCTTTGTGTTTATAACCTATGTTCTTAAAAGTCTTGGTAAGGTGATCTATTTCTTTTTCTAGGTTTGCTTCATTGGAGATTCTTATGGCTCTAGTGGCTAAGGTTTTTAGGACACCTAGTTTCTGGTTGGGATGGTGATGGGAGTTTGCATGGAGATATTTCTCAGTGTGGGTCTTTTTTCTATAAACTGCATGTCCTAGATCCCCATTGCTTTTCCTCTTGATAAGAACATCTAGAAAGGGGATGCTATCATTCTCTTCGAGCTCTATTGTGAACTTTATTTCTTTGGATATGTTGTTTAGGTGTTGAAAGAAATTTTGTAATTCTTCTTTACCATGGGGCCAGAGAACATTGGTGTCATCAAAAAATCTTTTCCATCTTAAAGGTTTCAGGGGAAAGGAGTCCAAGGCTCTCTTTTCAAAATTTTCCATAAAAAGGCTAGCAATAATGGGGGACAGTGGGGAGCCCATTGCTATGCCATTCGTTTGTTCATAGAATTCTCCTTGATAACTAAAGAAAGTGGAGCGTAAGGAGATCTCGGCTAGGTTAGCTATTTCTGGTTCAGTGACTTCTTTGATAATTTGGATAGCCTCATCTAAAGGTATTCTAGTGAAAAGGGAGACCACGTCAAAACTTATGAGGGTGTATTGAGGCCTTACTTTTTCATTTTTAATGATTTTAATAAACTCATTAGAGTATTTAATGAAAGAGTCAGTGTGGCCTACCAGGGGGCTAAGGATCTTGGTTATGTGTTTAGCTAGTTCATAGGTTGGTGAGCCTATGGTATTCACTATGGGTCTAAGAGAGATATCTTCTTTGTGAATCTTTGGTAGACTGTAGATTCTAGGGGTGATTTCATTGTTTGAGGTTAAACGTTTCTTAGTTCTTTCGTCTAGGTTGGAGCTGTTGATGGCATTCTTTACTTGATTTATAATTTTCTTAATAGGGTTGCAATTGATTTTTCTATAGCTGCCACTCTGAGAAAGGTGTTCATTCATTTTCTTATTATAATCATTAAGGTTCATAAGAATGGTGGCACCACCTTTGTCTGCTCTAAGGATCAACAAATTTTCATCGTTTCTTAAGTCTTTTAAGGCTATGCATTCTTCTTTACTCAAATTTCTTTTTGGGGGTTTCGCTTTGTGCAAAATCACTGAACATTCTTGGAGTATTATCTCTTTGTCTTCATCGACGAGGTGTTGTATGCTGTCTTCTACTCAACAAATGATATTATCAATGGGTATGGAAGTTGGGGAGACGGCGAAGTTAAGTCCTTTCTCCAAAACGCTTAGCTCGGCTTTGTTTATCGCATGCGCAGATAAGTTAACGACCGTTTTGGTGTTGGTATTTGTGTTGTTGTTTTATTTATTAAGTAACCATTGTAGTTTGGAGGCGTGCTTGTTCTGAGATTCTATGTAACTTTTTTCATCTTTCATGGTTGCAATGGCGTCCGCTTTTTTCCACAGTTCGGGAGCCATCGTTCGTGCTAGTTTCAGGTGAGATCTGAGTGCGTTTTTGGATAGGTGTTCCAGATTACACCTGTTCTTTTTTATTTCACCTTTAACGATGGATAACCCTAGCTTGGAGAAGGCTGCCATCTATAATTAAAGTGTTAATTGTTAGAGTAGTATCTTTAGTTAGTTCACATCTTTTAAACTATTTCAAGATCCTAGTTGGCTAATGGAGCCATAAAACCCGTTAGGGTATATTATATCAAATGACTTGGATTAAGTAGACAACCTTGGACCAGATATTCCCTTCCCTTTGATGGAGTGTCATAAATGCCTGTCAACAAATGGCACTAGAAGGAGGGTGAAGGTAAATTTAATGATTAAATTTTTTACCCCTCAGTCTTTCATAATTCTAGATTTATAAATTCTTCTTTTGTGTCATCTTGAAATGCACTAGAAGGTAGGCTAGACTGACAAGATGGCCTTGCATGAGTATTTTTTTTTAATGTATTTAATTCCCCATGGCTCCTCAAATCATTGTGTTGGAACATGATTTCCACTTTTCATTACCTGATATTCCCAACAAGACAATCTCTCGCTTGTCCAAACTCACCTTTGATGGTGGGGGGAATGTATCTGTAAAACACCATCTTAAAATTTTTGGTGTAAATGCATGAAGCATGATTTTTATGGTTTGATTTTTTTATGCAAATTGTTCGCTTTTACTTTCAGGGGTCGGATTAAAAATTGGTTTCAATTTGTAGAGGAATTTTTAGATTCTTTTGAAATATATGATTAGAATCGAGTATGTGAAGAATTTCAGGCTCTACTAATCAATGATGGTTCATCTCTAGAAGGATTTTCAATAAGAATCCATCATGTTCTCTATAAATTTTGTTAAATTATGAGCTTGATTTCTTATGCGGATTAATTCTTTTATTTTCTTCAATACTTTGATTACAGCTTAATACACTTCAACAATTTCAAATCATAATCGAATAGAAATAATTATGTAGATAAGTAAACATGCATATAAACAACACATATAGCATGGGTAAACCTTGTACAGGGAGGAAAACCCCAACAAACAATATTCCTTTATTGCATTAATAATGTAAGATCTCTTACAAATATCCACCATGAATGTACTTCTCTCAAAGAGGTTTCCAAGATGACTCTGACCTGACAAAGACTTACAAGACCTTTTTGAAATACACCTTTGATATGATGCCTCTTTATCATTGATGTGGTCCTCTATTACTTCACCCTCAACCTACATATGAAAACTCTATTTCAAAATTGTGTTGCAAAACTGTCTTGCAAAAACTGTGTTGAAGAGAGGATTCGACCTGTTCTTATATAGCCTGAAGAGGGGAAGAGGAGAAGCTCGAAATAGTAACCTGATTGCATACATTAGTCAGAAATCAGCTTCATACTTTAGTTCGAACTTAGAACTAT